>JAHLSL010013266.1:9540-26781 GCA_025920805.1 Petroica traversi | reverse complement strand
ACATGCACACAGGCTGCCAAGCATGCAGGGGTTTGATATCAGTTTGGAAAAGGAACATCTATTTAAACCTGGAGTTCAAGCTGACTCAGTAATGAGACCTGTAAATATGGAAGTTGTCATCAGCAAAGCTCAGTTAGCATGTTCCCAGGTGAAAACTGATGTCTTGTGAGGGTTAGGGATGAATCTCTCTCCAGCAAAGCATCACACGTTTGCCATCATGACAGCAGATTTCCTTGCAGAATGATACCCAAATGCAAGTGATTACATGGGGTGTAGTGAGCAGCACTAGGGCCGTTCACACATAATCACAGAGTAGATGTAGCAGAGATGGGTGTCAGCCAGCCTCCGGATCCAAGCACATTTGGATGGGAGAGAAGTTCAGATCTTGATCCAAACTTTGTTGTTCAGGCCTGCCTCTCGCTGTCAGGAGGTGGCTTCTGGCCAACTCCATCTTCCGTGAGTGATCTCACTTCACCAAAAACAGGTGGGATGTCCATTTAACTTAACTGGTGAGAACAAAGTCCTCCTTAAGTGGATGCTATTTTTGGTGGTCTTTAATAGGCGTGCGGGGGGAATAGGAAGATAATTAGCCCTTTTATGCCACTTCTCCCCATACACCTCAATTTTCCAGCTTGCTCCCTTTTTCCATGGCGATTCCCCCTCTCACTGTTCAGGGGGATGTTGACAATCTCCTTTTTGGATGATCAGCCTTCTGGAAGGCTTTGCTCTCTGCAGGTGGAGCTGTCTGGCATGCAGCCATTGACAGCGAGCTGGAGTTTGCTCTGAAGTCCCAGTGCAATCATGCACTGTCTGCTGCCTGCTGCTCCACGGTGCTGCATGAGCTTAAAAAAGACTCCTCTCGTCCTGTCAGAAAGACAACTGAATTATTAAAGCAGCAGCTCTTCGGGTGTTCAGAAGGACTGTGGGAACCAGGGGCAGAAACTGATGGCAACTGATCTGCCCCTGGATCTGAAATGCGGTGGAGTAGGAGGATGTGGATGTTGCAGGAGAAACAAGGCCAAATATTGCAGTCTGAATGGTGTCACTAAAATATTTGAGTGGATCCAGGACCCTTATATTGCTTGCTATGGTGGCTTTGGACTGTCCAAGTTTTTAAAATATCCACTCGTAGCCTCTGTTTAGCCTCTCTTTCCCACAGACCCAGGAAAATGTGGTAATCCTTGGAGAGACCCACATTAAATTAAAACAGTGTGCAGGAATCTGTTTTCCCAGTTCTACTCCGTGAGATGGAAGCAATGGCAGCATCCACAAACAGCAACTTGAAAATCATCTGACACCTCTGTATCCCCAAGGCTCTTTGGTGAGGTACAGAGCCTCGTGTGAGAGCAAAGTTAATGTGTGACTTGTTAAAGGCAGAGCGAGGAGAAGGACAAAGATCTCTTGGCCATGTGCCTGTCCCACTCTCCCCCCCCTATTTCTCTGTAACTCAAAACTTAATAATATTTGCTTGTTATTAAGCATTAACATCTTAACCTTAGCAGCCTCTTTCCCTACTCACTTCTGAATGCTCTGTACTACATTATATTCCCATACTAATTCTGGTTTTTTGGTTTTTGAAATAACATCAATTTCAAGTGATTGTCTTTTTAACTAACCAGTTTCTGAACTCTAAAGCTTTTTATGTGGAAGACAGCCAACCTTCATCTTTCCAGAAGTCAGCCCCTAAACTAAGAACCAAAACCACAAACCATCCTTAAATCTTTGGCTTACTCCATCCCTAGGCATGTCGTTGCCTAGAAAAGGCTTAGTCACAGCAATTTCTAGATTGCTAAACTTCCCACTGTCTAGTTTCTTGGCTAAGGCACCAGAATTCTCATGTTAACAACTTATGGAGCACTTCTCTGTCTGTGCAGAAGCATCCTCTTTAAGGTGGTGACATAACCATACACTCAGCTGCTTTTTTTGGGGGGAGTGGTGTGGAGAGGGTTCTTTTCATGTCTGTTCTTCACAAATGCTTTCCTTCAACCCTCACAGCTTCCACAGCCCCCCTGCTCTGCCCTGCCTGACTCTGAGCATCCTATTAACCTAGCAGCCTGGCTTAAAAACCAGCAATTCAGCATTTTGCTTGCAAGATGTATTATTTTATTAATAAGAAATATAAACTCTTGCGAGCCTGCAGTGGGAAGGAGTGTAGAGAAAGCCAGCTAAGCCCTATCTCCAGACACGCCTGCTAGGACACAAGGCAACATATCTTGCATTATCCAGCAGCCTTCTGAATGAATACTTTCCTCCCTGTGACAGAACGTAAACTGCTTTAGCCTCACTCTCCTCCTGACAGACCTTCTAATTATCTCAGCTGTTTACAGCGCTCAGGCCCTCTGCTACCAATTTCTCCATTATTCTGACAGTCAACAAACTAGACCTATTAGAGCACAGCACAATTCTTGCCCAAGGCAAGAACTTTGTGAGACCACAAATCGTCTCGGTATTAAAAGTCGGTGCATAAGAACTGCCCTCAGCTTTAGCACTAAATTGCTGGTTTGGAGACATTCATTGCTGTATATTGTATTTCCACTATATTCCGCTTTAATAGACTTCATGCTGAAGTGTGTAAGAGGAATTTTAAAGCCTGAGGTGGCAAGTAGACCTCTTTTTTATTTTTTTTTTCTTTTTACCATTTTATATATTTTTCCATCCTTTTTGTTTGTCACCTTATATTGCAAGGTTGGCTCACATACATAAAACAACACTGCAGTCATTCAAGAATATCTAACTGTTAGTGGAAGGCACAGATTTTACCATTAGAAGTTCAACAACAAGGTTTGGGCAATACAAGATTTGTTATTCTTTGATTTGTACAGGGCCTCAGATTTAAGATTATTTATTTGTGCTTTGGAATATTTTATTTTCCTATTTGGCACAGCTAACTTGGTTTTGTTCTTCTAATCTTCTGGTATCAAAGTAGATTGGGCCAAGTAAGAATAATAGTTAGAGAGGGAGATTAGAGTTTCTGATAATAATTTGCATCCATTTGTTTAAGCAATGTTTATTCAAGGTTCAGAAAGCTCTTAGAAAATTGTGTTTATTAATTAGTGTACACAACACTCTATAAAGTATTTATGTATGGCCTATCTCCAGATTTCTCTTAGACTGAGTTAATACAGACCCAGGATTTATTTTGACTAAAGACATAGGAACCACGTGATTCAGGCATCCTTGTATCTGAAATCTGGACTAATTTTCAATGCTATCTTAAAATCAAGGTGTCCGCAGGTACATACCAGGTTCCAATCTCCTAGATTTAGAAATAATTTCTAAGGACACACGTTATTATCAAGCTGATATTAATGACTAATGCCACCAATTATCCCAAACCACAAAAGCTCCAACTATATTTTCCTGAGCAATTTGATTGATCCTAACACAGCCAGGAATACTCTCATAGTAAATTTCGTTCAGCCTTCTATTTGACAAGCAGAAGTGGTTACATTTATGAAAAAATAAAGCTTGTAAATTGAAAAAATCTTTTAAAGACCTAACCAAAAAGAAAATACGTAAAATGTACATACACACCATTTCATCTAAATGGAAGGAATGTGTGCTTTCACTGAGCTATGTTACCTCTGCCTGCTGAAATGCTGGAATATAAAATGACATGTTATATTAGATTCTACTGAATTTGAATTCTTCCTTCAAGGCATTTATAGCAAAATAAAATATTTTCCAATGAAGTCTCTTTGAAAATTGACATTTATTTCAGCAAAAACTTCCTGAAGACAACTTCCAGTTTAGAGACACAGGGCTGGGTGAGTTGTCACCTAGTCAGTCACATGGAATCGTGTACTGGACATGGATATCATGGAACAACAGAGGGAAAGCCTTAGCACAGGATTTGTGGTAAAGACCGCTGCATTCCTGAGAGATCAGTGTCAGTACTAAAGCAAATCTAACTCAAAAGCTGACCACTTAATAGCTTTAAAGTGTTCAAAGTTCTTAATTCTTCCAAACAGGGCTTTGAAAGAGAAATGTGTCTGTGTTGCGCCGTGGTTTCAAATTTCATTTTGCAGGATGTACTAATTTGGGCTAAATACTTCTGTGACTTAGTCAAACAAAACTTAAACCAAATTGTCAGGCCACATTGCTCTAAACACAGATAAGTCCAGGAGAACTGTGTGAGATTTGAAGTTTTGCTACTGAGATTAGGAGCAGCTCTAATGATTTCCATAGAACTTGCGTGAAATTTATATTAGCAGACTCTAGAGTCATTTGTCATCCTTTTAAATCTGTTTCCAGAACTTGATTTCCTGTTCAGAAGAAGGGCATGTTCCTGGGTCAAAGACAAGCTGAGAGCAATCAGGCCCTAGAAGGCACTTCTAATTAGCTTTGGATCAGATTCTCTGATGGGATACCCTGGATTTCTGCCTGTCTGAGGACTTCTCTGCACAGAACACTCATGTCCACAGTCTTGACCATGTCTCGAGTAACTCTAAGGTAACAATGGTATTTTTCTCTACCTTGATAGAAAATACAGGTTTCTGCTCTCAGAACCAAGAGGAAATCAGAATAAAAAGTTAAGATGTCAGAACTCCTTGGACCATGACGGATGGAACTGGTGTCATACTGTGGGAAATAAATAGAATCATTGAACTTTAACATGAAAGCAAGAAAGATTGGTTAATATTAGTTTTAAGGGGGCTGTATGTAAATAAATGTATTAAAATATATTTAAAATAGTCTATCAGATGTTGTACTTTTATGTTTGCTTATTTTTTAATCTGAAAGAAACCCGTGTTGACAGGGCATACAAGCCTTTTTTTTTT
Source organism: Petroica traversi (assembly GCA_025920805.1). Lineage (NCBI taxonomy): Eukaryota > Metazoa > Chordata > Aves > Passeriformes > Petroicidae > Petroica > Petroica traversi. The sequence continues at coordinate 22,000 of JAHLSL010013266.1, read as the reverse complement.
TTAAGCTGACCTTAGTGAATTAATTTACTGGTAACTATTTTCAAAGTATGCCTTAAGTAAATAGCACATGAAGTAATTGGAAGAGAATTTCAGGCTTGCAAACACAACTATTTGTAGTGTAGATCTAAGTCTAAACTTTGGGTTCATCCAATTATGGTATCAAATCATTGCCACATATACGATCAGCCCCAAGCGTGTGGGATGGCAGGAAACACATCAGCCAGAATATTTGTAGACAAGTCATTATGCACTACAATCTTTTCAGCTCTCAAAAACTAAGCAAGAATTGTTTGAAAAATCTTGGCAAAGCAGGCAAGCTGCTTAGTAGCATGGTTTAGATATGGAGGATATAATGAGCCTTCCTCTGAGGCCTTGCAGAGCACTAAGGAAGCGTTGTCTTAATTGTTGGTCAAGCCTCTGTGGCACTTCTCACAGGTAAAATATTAATTTTGGTCACCTAGACAGTACTTTATTCAGAAAATTGTAGTTTTTCTATCTAAAAATTGCTGCTCCAAAATATAACTGGAAAATATATTAATTCTCCCCTATTTCGTGCCCTAGACCACTGAGAGAGTGTTTCGGCTTTATGATTTCTGGTCTGGACCCCTCTCTAGCTCCAAAATTAATCCAAACCAGTGGGATAGAGTTAAATTCATATTGGCTTCTGGAAAGAAAAATAAAAGTAACCCTTGTCTATTATGGGAGGCTGGCAGCAACAGATTACATATTTAGGGAGCCTCGTTCCTGGTCGTTTCTGCAGCTTTCATTAAAAAGATATGCATGCTAATTGTGGAAATGGGAGGCAACCTAGAAAAAAGATGTATTATTATTAGAGGCTGGGACACTGTATTTGTGCATGCAGCAGGGAAAACTATATTGAAATGAATGCTAAAAACAGCCCAAGAGCGATGTGGGGAACGATGAGGAGGAAAATCCAGAGCCAGAGCATCGTAAAGGGAGCAGCGGAGTTGGAGTCAGAGATGCAGAAAGGAGAACAGGTGAGGGTCAGAAAGATTGAAAGGAGAGAGAGCAGCACTGGGAGAAGACATGAGAAATTAGATCAGAATCTAAAAGCACTCAGGAGAGCAGGGAAAAAGGCAGAAATTAGAACAGGAGCTAAGAGGAGAGCCGAAGAGGCAATAAAAACTCAAGGAGGAGAAAGAAAAACTGCAAGATGAAGAGAGGAGGACAGGAAAAAAAGGGCAGGAGATAAATATGAGGCAACACAAAAGGGCCTTGATCTCCAGTTTGTAAAGATGACATGATCTGTGGTGTGAAAGAAAAGAAATACTTTGCATTTTTTGAAATGGCCATGAAGAGAGGAGCAGGCTACATCTCAGAAATCAATATCACATTTTATGCCTGCTGCACCTTTCACGAAGAATCAAGACAAAATTGATTCAGGTAAGTAATATTTCATTGAAAACTGATGTTTGATTGCATAGCTGCAAGGGACTGGCTCTGAAAGTCCCTCGGTGGTGTCTGTGCTGAACAGGTGTCATTTTCGGGATTGTGTTCGGAGTGATGTGGCTTCATTCCCGGTCCGCGGAACACGTGGAGAGCAGAGGACACATCACTTTAGTCTTTGGGAGCAGATGATGCTGCATCAGAAGGGCTGGCCTGCTCTCTAGGGTCATTAGTCTGTGTCTTTTAGTGTATGGTGAGCAGCCTACAAGGTTTGCTTTGTGGCTGTGTTCATTTCTAGCAGTGAAACGATTATTTTAAGATAATTAGAAAAGCCTTAGACCAATATTTTAAATCTGCTTTCCTGATCAATTTTAGCAGTGTTAGAGCTGGTGTGCAGTCATGAGGCACAGGACCATCTCCCCAGACTGCCAGGCCAGGCTCTTGTAATGGAATTAACTGTTTCTGAGACATTTTTTCCCAGTATTTAAGAATGTAAGATCTCCCCTTTGTTTTATTTCCCTGGCAACTAATTCCCTCATGAAAACAGATTCACTGTTTTCCTAGCAGACCTTGATGTTTTTCTGCTTCTTTATACCACAAAGGGTGACAGTGAAACAATTTATAGCAAAACCTGCGTCGGAATTCCCTTTTGGAAAATCACTTTCTTATCTCAATAAAATCAAAACATGAGGGTGCAAGGTTATGCTGATGGGGAGGGGGGCACAGAAGATTTTTATACCTAAACCTCAATGTATCTCATTGAAAACTGGCTTATCCCAATCAGGATTTTAACCATTTGAATGAAGCTGGAGTACTAATGCTGAATAAACTTCCCACCAAGGCATGTCACACAACTCAGGGACACTGCAGAAGATTTATTTCTGCCATTTTTCTTGGTCCTTTTTTGAGAAATGTAGCCCCAAAACCCTCACTTAGAAATTCTGGTGGTAATTTACCATCAGAAAAACTGCAGTGAAGGATTTTATTGTCACAAAATGAAATGATTTGGGCCATCTCAGAAAAGCCAAACTAGGAAATTCTGCTTCAACAAAGTAAAAATATTTTGTTTCAATTGCAAATGCATAAACAAAATATTTCCACAACTTTTCAAACTGTCGTGGAGGAAAAAAGGACTCCACATCCCACCTGGGGATGCGGGCAAATGTTGAGATGCAGGCTGTGGCTCCATAAATCAGTTCATGTGTTAACTCAGTACCTCAGAACTCAACTGAAAATTCAGTTTGAGAACCAAGGAAACAAAAAATACAACTGAGAAGCTGATTGGTGAGGTCTGTGGATCTGGCCTTGATGATAAGCCTTTGTGCAGGAGTGTATGATGGTTCTACCTCCAACAAAGCTGGTCTAATGGAAAATAAATGGAGTCTTGGCCTTTGCAGGAAATTTTGAGACTTGTTTTGGGAAGCTCTTTGGAATGCAACCCTCAAGCAAAGCTGAGGCAGTGTGTTACAGCATGGCCACAGGAATCACTGATAAGTTACACTCTGAACATTTATCCCCATGGTCAAGAGAGAAATGTGACATTGGAGGACACGTTACTGTGAATGACACTAGCTTGGCTCTGGGGGTGGGGATGAGGATAATGTGGAGGGATCACTGTAGTTGGGTGGTGATCCCCAGCCAGGGGTTAGCAATGGAAAGTTCCTCGTGTTTATGCAATTTCAGTCAGCAAAGGCTGCAAAGAGCTTCCAGTGGAGCAGTCCTAGGGTTCCCTTGTCTCAGTAGACAACAGTGACCACTCTGAGGAAACGTGGCTTCTCAGCATCAGGGAATCCTGAACCTTAGGATAAACTTTTTCTCCAAGGCCTGGAACATCCAAGGACTTTTCAAGTTTGTGCATAGTCAGGAGCTGCTCTCAGAGTGCAGTGTCTCTTTAAATACATCATCCCATGAGTAATTTCCTTTTCAAATGAAATCTTGAGCTTCACACAATTTCTCTCAAACTAAAGACAGAGTGATAGCAACATATACACATATTTACAAATAGTGCATCTTTTCTCATATATGTGTGCCACCTCCATCCTTCCACTCATCCTACACAAAGGTAAAAAAAGAAACATTTAGGTGTTTTCCTGGTATTCAGTGACTGTGCAACTACTCAGACACAATAAATGAGTTCAAATTTCACAGTAGCACTGTAGAAGCAGAACAAAATATACTAATATTCAGGTCATTGTGGTTTTCTGATACATATAACTCTAAGCCATCTAACTTGTTCCAGAACTTGAAAATTGTTCAGCAAGCAGAATTGATCACTCTTAAAAAATGAATAATAATGCCAAGTCAGATCTGTTGAGCATAGTTACAAGACAATTTCAAAAATTAATGTACATTTATTGTTCAATAATCATTCAAAAAATAGTTGCAGAACTACTTTGAAAACAAGTGCATTAGAGAGACACTTTGCAGCATTGAAAACAATGCAAAGGACTTGTGGACTCAGAAAATACCAGGTGAAATTATCCTGCATATGTGTGCACGTGCATGTGTGTTGTGTATACATTAAAGAGAGGAAAAAATTAACAACTATTGCAAAATAGATACAACAAATAACAGGGGAAAATGCAATGGCTATTTGTCATTAATAGAGGGTACTGATGAAAAGTGTTCATTTTGTTTCTGACTTCCCAAAGCCTCATACAAATGTGGAGAAAGTAGCATGACCCACTGAGCTGACATTAAAAGCTTTAAATTGAATTAAATTGGCAGAAACCTTCAAAAATTGTCTTGGGAGGGGGAAAAAATTTAATGACAGACCATAACAGATGTATGAAATTAAGAGCATTTAGGATACATTATCTTTGCTGTATGATGGGAAATGTTTCTAATTGCACTCACAAGGTACCTTTAAGATGTGTTTTTATTTAAGAAGTGTTCTTTATGATCTGTTATGGATTTTCAGCAGAAATATATAGGCAAAAGAATAAAAAGCATATTAAGATATATGTTTTTTGCAAAAATCAACACATTTGCTGTCATTGTTCAGTGAAGCAAACTGTAAAAGCAAAGTTACTGAATCTACAGGAGTGGAATGAAAAGAAAAAAATCTTATTGGGTAATGAGAAACCTGTGCTATACTGATGGATACTCAAGTGCTCATAGGTGGTCTTGTAACTCATATCAGCATTGGACTGCTTGGATTTCCAGGTACATCTTCACCTTAATTCATGCAAATATTATTGCTCTTCTTTTCCTGGGTGCTGGATGCTCATTAAATCCAGTAACTGAGATACAATAGGAAACACCATACATGGTGTTATTAATAATATCTGTGCTGCAAGGCATCCCCAACCAGCATTCAGTGTTCAAAGTCCAGCTCGGCACATAGTGAAAACTGGACAAAAATGCAATGGAATTTCTCCTTGTATATTGCAGAATCTCAATTAGATCTTGCTGTGTCATTGACTCCCAAAAATTTCACATGTATTGAATCAAATTTCAATAAGAGGTATTTCTAATACTATAGGACTTCCTTTTGTGCTCTCCAAGAGGTTCACAAATGGAGTTTTTCTAACTCATTAATATGGTGTTCCAGGGGGTTTTGCTGCTTTTGATGCTTTCAATGGGAGTCCTCAGTTTAAGGCCAAATATGACCATCCAAACAATGCTGCTGACTTGCAGTGTTGAGTCTAGAACTTTCCAGCTCCTTTTCTCCACGTACCCTGATTTCCATTATGATGAGACTTCTTTGCTTATTTTTTCTAGATGGAAGGAAAATTTCATCCTTGCACAAAAGAACTAGAGATGTTTCTGGTCTGAGATGGCACATTTGGGTGTAAGCTCCAGTGCATCACATCAAACTACAGGTTTTTGTCTTATTTAGTCAAGTCTTGTCATTCACAGCTTTTCTATGCTATGTCAAGTTTCTTTGCTCTGTCCCAAAATATAGAGAATCATAGAATCATTAAGGTTGGACCAGACCTTTAAGATCATTGAGCTAAACCATTATTCTGATACTGCCAAGCCCCCCACTAAACCACATCCCCTGAGATCACATCTCCATTGTCTTTTCTTGGTATGTGGCATCCTTGCCTTAGATGTGGAAAAAAATCCAGGCTGTGGTGATTTTCTGGTGACCTCACAGATTTACTCCTTATCAGAGATCATGAGTTGGGAGTTACAGCTGTAAAAGCCATGTCAATCCATTTAAAGTAAATATTCAAAACCACATGGCATTTGCTAGTCTTAGATGGAAATAGAATAAACTCTTTCTTTGTTGCAACCAAAAAAACATCAGATGTTTACTAATATCAGAATTAGTTCAGCCCCTTAATAGTGAAAAGTGACAAGACATAGATTATTATCTCTGACATAAATTTGAGAAGGAAAAGAATTCTTTGCAATGGAAGCACGGGCTAATGGAATAAAAATGACCCGTGTTGTCCAATGGATGTCAAACCTGGTGGAGTCCAGGATGACTTAGAAGCATCTAGTTTCCATCACAGAAAACAAATTGGCTGAATGAAACAGCCTCTCATTCAGTTCTATATTTTTGTCACCAGCAGTAAAAATAAATAAATGAAGCCACTCTCCTGACTTTCTCCTAATGAATTCACCCAACTGTGTGATCATGTTTATAGTCCATTGCTCAAACTCAGAAAGGGGAAAATAAATCAATTAAAAAAAAATTACATGAACTAACTCCAAATTGGGATTATTCTGTTGCAGCCATAACCAGTATTGTAAAGTCTGTATTTTAATATTTCTCCTAGAGGATGTCCACCATTCCAAATGGAATATGAAATGAGTAAATAACCCACCAAATATTGTACATGTAAAAGCTAAGGAGACAAATATTTTTTAGAATGAAAAATTGGTTTCAAAAGTAATACTAGAAAAAACTGCTAAAAATCTAGTGAGAAAATGGAACAGTTAAACAGAGAAAAGGCTGCTAGCTGGGAACAGAGATCTGATTACTGCTTCTATCTAACAATGCACAGCACTGAGCTGATCTGTGAGGAGCCATCAGGAAAAACAGAGGAAGAGGAAAGTCAGAGGCCAGAAAAATCGTCCCAGAGTGTTGGAAATGGCCCAGAGGCTGTAAGTTGTCAAATGTAGTATTAGTTTAAAACTTAATGGTTTCATGAAGGCTACATGTGCAGGTAGTGCATTAGACCCAGGAGATCTAGGCCCAAACTTTCCTTTTATTAAGACTTACCCAGAATTGCTTTGCATTTAAAATGATTTAAGGGTGCAGTTTTTCAAACTGGATATTCATTAAAGAAAAAAAAAAAACAGGACTGATTATTTTCAATTAAATAGTTTTATATTTTAATCGGTGAAATTATGTGATCTGATGAGGGAAAAAGTACTATGTAGTATAATTATATATAATAAATACATTAGTGCAAATACTTGTTTTGCTCTGATAAAACATGAATGAATCAGTGTTAACATGTAGCAAATTAAATCCTTCTCATTCCTTGAAAAAATCCCTTTCAAAGCTGTTATTTCTATAAGCCATTAAGTTCTGGGTTAGGTTATGTGTTAAAGTGCCAAAAAACTAATTGAAAAAGATATATTTAATTCAAAACAAGTAAACTTAGAAGAAGAAAAAATAAAAGAGAAAAATAAAGAAAGCACAGAACTTCACCTTTAGCCTGAAGAAATCTTTGGATTTAGAAATCCCTTTAGATTGGAATCCCTTTAGTTAAAAATTACACATTAATGCTTTTTACCCAACATGTTGCTTTTTAGTAGAGAGCAGACAAAACTGAGAATATGTTCATCATCTGCTTCAGTGAGTACAGAAAACTCTCTGAATACATGAAGAATTATAAAACCATGGAATCATAGGGTAGTTTAAGTTGGAAGAGACCTTAAAGACCGTCTCATTCCACCCCCTGCCATGGTCAGGGACACCTTCCACTGTCCCAGGCTGCTCCAAGCCCCTGGCCTTGGACACTCCTAGGGATGGGGTGGCCACAGCTTCTCTGGGAAACACTTCCAAACCTTTATTTGCACCAAATCTTTAGGTGAGCACTCAGTGCTGGTGACAAGCCCAGCGAATACAGAGGTCCCAGGTTCCCTGCAGGTGTCACCAGCCCTGTTGTATTGCTAAAACTGAGGCACAAAAGTTGTGGGGGCAATACAAGAGTCAGTTTCAAGAGCAACGATGTCTCACAGAGAGCACTTCCAGCACAAATAATTGAATCCTGGTAATCCATTAAGTTCAGTGGGATTCTCCCTTGCAATGCAGTCCTGCTGCCTCTGGAGCAAGTAGAAAAAAAGCCCAGATTTTTGGAGAAGTGTCTCAGACCACAAGTCAAGGGACAATGTATTCTTCCTAAGCACATAAGCAGGCACCAACCACTGAAATGGATAGAGTATTACAGTGTGTTTATTTTTATCAGTCTTTTTGTATTACTGAAATGTAGAGTGAATTCTCTCATTAACCATTTCCCCAGATTACACACACATGCATTTGACACTAATGTAAAGTGCAGTGTGTTACTTGGTATGTCTCCCTTTAAAATACAAAGTACTCACCTCCTGCAGAGAAGTCCCCTGGGGAGCTGGCAGCTAATGAAGCCAAAAAATATTGGGGTTCATTAGGCATGCAAGCATTCTGGTAAAATCAAAGATCACTCTGGAACCCCCTTGAACATACTATAGTTACCATTAAAATCATCATCATAGGTCTTGATGTTAGTAAAACATATTGCTTAGGCTATAAAACATTCTAAACTAGTATCCCAAATGTCTTGCCTCAAGCAAGCACTTAAATTAAAGTTGCAGACAGCTGGCACTAGAATCAAAATAACAGTTTTGCACAAAGAGATTGGATAAACATGATTATTGTTTTCATAATTTATTTTGTCAATGTGCAGTATTCTGCCTTGATCCCTCCATTGTGTTTGGGCACAATTTCTTTCACTTTTCAACAGGTAACTATATTTCACTGAGGTTGGGTTTTTTTTTGTTTTATTTTACAGAAAGAAATCCTAATTGATCTGCTGCTCTTGAATAATCTAAACCCTAATTAGTTGGGCCTGAACGTTGAGAAAGGCAGCATTGTGGGCTTTAATTAATTTCCATAATCTGGAATTTCTGTTTGCTTGCCTCATAGGACCTTTGGGTTTTCAAGGAGAGGGGAGCAGAACAATATCACTGCTTAGCATATGAAAAAGGGGGCACTGTTCTGGATATTTGATACAGCACGATTGCAACAGCTACAAACTCATAGTTCTTAATTAAGACTAAACCCATTTCCTGTTTACCTTGAGTAACAATTTTAAGATGTTCTTCCTGCGCTTATTCCAGTTCAGCTGCTCCCTGCCTCTTAGGTACAGTGAGGATGATGTTGTTTCCTTTAATTTCAATTTAGTCCAGACATACCAAAGCAAGTAGCTGTTGAAATGTAGAGAAATAAAGTGCCAGAAATGTGGTGCAGCAATCACTTAAGCAAATACACATTTTTGTAGACATATACCAAAACATTTTACATTTCAAACCCTCTTTCAAAGACAAAATGAGGCTTCTTGAACAAATCTCAGCAATTTCTGCATTCTTTTACCCTGGTGGTGAGCCAAGAAAAGATCTTCCCCCAAAATGCAAACCTCCATCCAACATTGACACACATAATTAGAAAAGTACCAGGGTTAGGAGAAGCTCCTGCTTTGCAGACACAGGGAAGTCTCTGGACGTGGCTGAACAGTGCAAAGCACTTTTTTCATTCACAGTGCTCTTTTGTACTGTTTTGTAGCCAGTTCTTAAACATCTCTCAGCATCAAAAATATCATCATTTTGGTACACAGTTTTCTTGTGGGCTCCTTTTAATATTATCAGTACAGATTTTTCACTCAAATGGGAAGTTAAACAATGACATTGTCAGGAGCTGAGGTCTCCTGCCTCAGTTTACACATTGCACGTTGGAAATATATAAATATATTTTATATATGCAGTATTCTCCATATATTCTATATATATCTGCCTCATAGGGGTGTTACAGAGTTTACAAAGTGCTGCAAATGTCATCGAGTCATTCCATTGGAAGTATTTAATGCACAAAATGCAGCCCTCTCACAAATATAAATTAGGAATTACCCCCATTGAATTTCCTAGGATCAGTGTAAATTTATTGCACATGTGGGACCGAGAGCAAAACTCATCTCTGTTTATGCAAACTAATTGTGTGGTGTTTGCTAGCGTGAAAAATGGTCAGTCATTCCCACATTTGTGAAAAAGATTTATCAAGCCAACACAGACCAAACAGGTGCTGTTCAAGGCTGCCCTTTGCTTTCCACACCTGCAGTAAAATAAACTTTGCTTCTCTGATGGGAAGTCCACATGGAAGTTTGACCACCAGGGTACCAGAAGATATAACCAAATTTCAGCTCTGGAAGGCCACCCATTCACCATCACCTGGGGCCTTTAAGAGAGGCCTTGGCTGGACTCAGGTCTCCAGAGGTCAATATGTTAAGACACTGCATCAATGCGTACAACATTTTGGACACTGATCAAGGAAAGGCTGAGATGTTGAAAATCTAAGAGAATTGCCTATACTGCTGTTCAGCCCTTTTCTTTCCTTCCTTGGACATGTCTCTGTTGCTTTTAATTAAGCTCTCAGATTCATAGCCTGGAGATCTTTAATAACTACAGAAAGTGCTTGCAAGGCAAATTTTTCACTTCTAAGAAGGATCTTTAGAATAAATGTTACCTTCTAATTTATAGGTAAACTTAACCCAGTTTTAACTTTACAGTAATATATTGCACGGCCATTTGTGTGCAACAGACTGGTGACATGAAAGATTTTAACTTTTACTAAATGGTGAAAATGTTGGATCACACACCTCCAAGACACTGTAAGCATAGTGCCTGCTGATGAATTAATCTAATTAACAAAGGTGAAGGTTTATAATTTGGGTTAACTAGAATTTAACTGGTCATTGTTCATACCCCCCATTGCATTGTCCCCTAATTAACTCGCTCTGGTAGCCCTCCATGGTCCCTCGACCCCAACATCAAGCTCAAGGATCACCCAGCTCCAAGCAAAAGTAGATACAATCATATTTCCAAGACTGTAATAACAGCAGAATTTAATGGTGTGATATTTTTATACTGTTTGGGAAAGAGACCCTATTTTTTCTTACTCATAAGCCCAGAGTATTTTTAAATAGTTCAAGTCCCTGTAGTACTTCACAGTTTGCAGTGCAGTTTAAAAAGTAATACATCTTTTCTTAGATGTACCCCAGATTCTGCCTTTTAATAGACATGATAATGAGATTCTGTGTCTTCATTTCCCAGTGTGCAGAAAGCTCAAATAAATCTTTGACTGTTCACAACCCTAAAGAAGGCTCCCAAGCCCAGGAATGTAATGATGTTTCTCTAAACAATCATTGCTAATGAAATTTAAGTGTATTTAAAATATATAGATGCATGAGTTTTTATATATTAGTAGTATCAAAATTGGGTTTTATTAATTTTGCTTTGTAAATCTGAATCTGATTGCAGTAAACTGAGCTCTCAAGAGATTAATTTCTAGGAGGAGGAATGTCCTGAGTTATTTCTATGTCCTGCAAGACACACATTGAGCTCCTACCTTTGAGTGAACTCCCTCTAATAAGGAAATCAAGGGATGCTTGAAAGACCCATTCAGTGACTTCTTCATAAGATTAGGGACCATGTCCCGAGGCCACTGCTGAAGGCATCTAACAGCTGACTGCAATCAAATTGCTGTAATAACTTTGAAAGAACAGGGTGTCCAAGGAACTTGAAGGAACAGTAAAGGGCAAAACAGGCAGAGGGGACAGGGGGATTCCTCACAAAGGGTTAAAAAGCTTCTGTATGGAAACAGTGCTACTTTTAAAAATTTTTAATATCTGAACAGTGCTCTAACAGTTTTAGAAGGAGAGTCAATCAAAAAAACCTGTCCATATCAGCATCCACTTTAAGGAGTATATAAAATGACACCTCTGTGTCCTGGCCAGCTCCTCTGGCAGGGTGTTACACACATACCCAGACTTGTGCAGAGTCCCTTGCACTTATGATACTGCTAATGGGAATTCCTTCACAGCAAAAGTATGTGAAACCCCAAATTGTTAATTATCAGCCCAAAGAAAACAGTCCCAAGACAATATTGGCACTCAAGACCAAGCTATGGCAGCCAGGCTTGGCCTGGTGGCTTATTATAAATCCAGACTTGGCAAAGTTCAGTTAAATGTTAATTTCAGCCAAAAGCACAAATAAACCTGGGATTTTCTTTGTGTGATCTGGACACCTCCAAACCTCTGTCATATCCAAAGAATTGAAATGCCGTGGTTTCCTTTGGGTGCTGTCAGGCTTGTGGATAACTGAGTTCCAAGATAAAACCCAAGAAGAACCAGTTCATAGGAAGTTGAAGAGCCATGAGCTTTCACCTGTTGTGTCACTGCTCTGCATAGTTTGGTGTAGATTGTTAAATACCATTATCCACGTTCAAGACATGCATATCATACTTTTCCTCAGGAAAAATGTCAATGATTTATACCCTTTGTAGTTGATAAATTTGTTTTAATGGGAATTCAGTCCAAATGCATCCCTTCTTTTATTTCAGGTCTCAAATTTGTCAACACAGCTCTCAGTTAATTTCTGCACCCTTTGTATCCATACGTATCCCAGGCATTTTAGTGACAAAAATGATCATTCACATTCCTAATTTTTACCAAGACCTGATTGTCTTCACAAACACCACAGGAAAAGCATTTTGGTTGTAATAGTCTCCATTTCATAAAGCCCGTTAGGGCTTTGGATATCACTGACTTCTAAAGGTTATAGCATAGAGAGGCTTACAGAAGAGAGCACCTCACAAAGCCATAGATAGGATAGAAATCTCACTTCTCAGTAAAGAGCCACTTGAGTGTGAAGGGTAGGAGAGAAAAGTGATAGAAGAGCTGCCTTCCCTTCCCCTGAGATTTATGCAAATCCCACAAAGTACCCATCTGCAACACTCTACCTGCTCTTGGATGCTCAGAGGATTTCTTGTGAAGATTAATAGCCTAAAATAATTAATTACCCTCATTGCCATTCAGATTTCACCTTTTTTTCACCCCCCCCC
>JAHLSL010013265.1:0-10839 GCA_025920805.1 Petroica traversi | reverse complement strand
AGGGGCTGGCGCGGGCCGAGCTCTTCGTGTTCCTGGGGCTGATCCTGCGGGAATTCCGTCTGGAGCCGGGCCCGGGAGGACTGCCGGGGCTGACGGGGTCGCCGGGCACGGTGCTGCGCTGCCCCCCTTTTCGCCTGCGTATGGTGCCCTACCAGCCCCCGGGCTCACCCTGACGCTGGCCTGACTCCGCCTGATCACTTTATTACTTTTCCTGAACACTCTGCGACTCACCTGACTCTTTCTGACCCTTCCTGAATACACCTGACTTCCCTTGACCCTGTGTGACACTGCCTGACACTGGCTATGACCCCGGCTGTGACCCCACCTAACCCCATCTGACCCTGCTTGAACCCTGCGTGATTCTATCCCAGCCCACCTGACTCCACCTGATCCTACCTGTCCCTGCCTGATCCCTGGGTGCCCCCATTCAACACCCTACATGCCTGGGTTCCCCCCCCTCCCCCCCCGATGCCAGGGTCGGTACATTTACTCCTCCCAATAAAATTTATACTTTTGATCCCATCCCGCAAGTCCCGGCTCTTCCTGGGACCCCCCAAAACCTCCGGAGCCCCCGAAGCCCAGCCCCGCCCTCACCCTGACTGGCCACACTCAGCATCCCCCACAGCCGCAACCCTCGGGACAGCTTTAGGGGATACTGGCGTGGGTGACTTCCACCTCCCCCGTTCCCAAAGCCCCTTCCCGGGGGGCTGGGGTCCAGCTTGGGGTCGCAGCTCTACGCGACACAGCGGATGTCCGCTGCTCTGCCTGGCAACAGGTGACTTGTACCAGGAAGCGCTCTGATTGGCCTAGAGCTGGTGTGTCTAGCAACCGATACTTCTGATTGGCTTAGAGCTGTTGAGGGCGGGAGGGGAGTAGAGCCCGTGCCCAGAGCAACCCCCCGAGGGAGAGGGACGCGAGGAGAGCGGAGTTGAGAAGGCTGGAGGGGAGAGTGCCTGCCCCGAACCACAGTATCGAGGGAGCGGGAGGCGAGGAGCGCTCCCCTCGAGGCAAAAACATGAGGGAGAGAGCAGCAAGGAGGGGCAGGGAGGTGACTAGACTTCCCGCCCCCCCCCGCCGAGTCGAAATGGGGACAACGACAAGGGAGGGGAAGGGAAGGGAAGGGTTGGTCGGTGAGGGAAGGCAAAGGAAGGACAGGAAATACAAGGGGCTAGCAATACAAGACAAAATAAGTGTTTCACGGACAGAGACCTCGAAATGTATAAATTTTAGAGGTAGATACGTTTAATCCAGCTCTGGGATGTGCTCCCAAGAACGCACGTATCGTCAGCAGCTCTTACCTCTACATTTATTTTCTAATACGTTACATATGCATTAGATTACACAATATGCCTATACATATTCTTTACCCGTCCCCGCTTCATATGATAATTAGTTCGAAGCTTATTTCCATGCTCAGTGCCACCTAGTGGCATGTTCGGTGGGCTTTGGTGGTCTCTTGAGGCAGAAGTAAGTAGTTTCCTTCAGTATAAACTTCTAACCTCTCCTTGTTGCACATGCCTTCTGGTGTCCTGGTCACGGTCCAAACTCCGAGGATGGTTTCTTCCAGGTTAGGGGTCTAGAGAGCAGAAACCAGGTTACAATTTCTTCATTTTTACAATAGTCTTATATCCTTACTCTGGTAGACATGATAAATGCTAAGCAGGTGGCCCATATTGTTTTAGCAAGCAGCTTCCTAAACTATTTCTTAACCCCTAATTTCTTGTATCACAAGGGTGGGGTAGGAAAGGCAAGACAAGGGTGAGAAAGGCCAGGCAACGGAGGGTTAGACAAGGCAAATCAATGGAGGGAAAGGCAAGGCAAGGAAAGGAAGGCAAGACAAGGGGTCCAGGCAAGGCAAGGGGAGGCAGCGGAAGGCGAGATAAGGAAAGGAAATGGAGCAGTAGGCCTGGTAAGGCAGTGCAAGGCAACGGCGGGGGGGTGGGGTGGGGTGTTGACAAACCAAGGTCAGGGAGAGGTAAGGGTTAGGGTTAGAGAATAAAGTAACAGTTGCTAATGCACCTGTGTGTCAACTGAGCGCAGGGACACAAGGACAGAGAGGCATGGGGATACACAGGTCATGGGGGATACATAGGATAGAGAGGACATGGACCCACAGGACACGGGGGACACAGGATATGGACGCAGAACATGGGGACACACAGGACATGGAGGATATACAGAGGACACTGGAAATGTGGGGGCACACAGAAGACATGGGGGACACACAGAACTGTTCTTGTGTCCCTCAGGACTGGTCAGATCTCCCATGACTGATTGAGGGTGACACTGTCCCTGGCATGACCTGTCCCTGGCAACTTTCATCTGGGAGTAATCCTTGGATGTGTTGAATTTTGGAGGTGGAATCCAAATTTTGGCAGGTGATGCTACCTTCAAGTGTTATGATTTAGAGGTGGACTTGGCAGTGCTGGGACAATGGCTGGACTTTGACAATCTCAAAGTTCTTTTCCAACTTAAATCATTCTGTGGCTCTTTACCTCTGTCCTGCTCCCCATTTTTACCCTTCTCTTGCTGTTCCTCTCCTTTTTTTGTCTTCCTATGTCCTATTCCTAGGGTTCTGCTTTCCCACTACACCCCCTCCAAGCTGCCCCCATCTTCCTCTTCTCTCATCATGGGCCCTGCTGCTATTTCTTGGTGGACTGCATCTCTGTTCAGCAGCCCATTGCTCCAGGAGCTGACCAACTGTCAGTTCCCCTCCAGACTGATGAGTGCTGCTCTGAAAAAACCTGCTGAGCTCAAAAGGAAGCTCTTGATGCTCCGGCACCTGCTGCTGGAAACACTGAGCAGGATTTTGTACAGATGGGATCGAGCCTTTACACAGCTCTGTCCCATGGGACCGAGGATGGCAAACCGGAGAGATTGATGGAAATAAAACAAATGATTGATTTAAATGGAAACTAATGAGACTGAAAGCCCTTCTCTAGAAATGTTCCCTGCCCAGCAATGGAGCATGAACTGCCGGAGCAGGGCATGATATCTGAAGGAACAATGCAGCAATGACACTGAAGCCAGCAAAACCAGTTACTACGTAGAAATAGTTACTCATCCAGTCCAATGACCAAATCTTTGTGGCTCATCCTCAAGCGGTGACCCCACTTCAGGGAAGAATCTCCATAAAGCCCCCGAGCACTGGGGTCAGACACCGCCCAACCAGCAGAAGACAAGGGGTTAATAAAGCTTTTTGGACACCGCCTTCAGAGAGGTTCCACAAAACATCCATCAATGTGGATCTTTAAATAAAGACAGCTTATAAATATGCTTGCAATAGACTTTTGTATGCTATTTCTACAAATGCTTCTGTTTTAATATATTTTTATATTAGAAGTTTAAACAAGCTTTATAAACAAGCTTTAACATGAGCTCTGCTCCCTGCCACACTCCAAGCTCTAAGGAAGAGCTCGAAATCCTCACACTCATCCTAGCTGAGTCAGCTCTAATGCAGGGAGGGAGCTACTGCTGCTGCAGAGGAGCAGAGATCAACAGCTGCAGGAATTCAGGCAGGAAAAACTTTGTGCCTCCCATCAGCCCAGTTCCTCACTGGGTGTACAAGACCTGTTCTTACCTGCAGAAACTCAGAGACTCAGCATGGTTCTGTTTTACTGGTAATTTGGCTTAGTTTGGCACCCCTCCTTGCCCCAGGGCCACTGCTTTCATTCAGCTGGAGATCAGAATGAGTTGACTTGGTAACAGCATAGCACTCAAGCACCGGGAGACTCAATGGAATTGCCTCATCCCTGGCTCAGGACAGCTCTCTCATGGTGTAGCTGCCCTGGGCAGGGCAGGAACCGCAGCCTCCGGTGCTGTGCCTGTCCTAGGGCCCAAGCCCTCGGATACCTCCTGCACCTCCTGCTCCGTCACCCCCGCACTGCCTGCGTCCCGGTGATGTGCCTTGGATTTCCCAAATGCTTCCCACCTGCCCTGGCTCCGCTGACCCCTGACCTTTGACTCCTGACCTTTGACCCCTGATCCCTGATCTTACCTTCACCCTGACTTTTGAACCTTGAGCCCCTGACCTTTGACTCCCTGACTTGAGCCCCAGACCCCAGACCCTGACTGCTTCTCCCCTGTACCCCTCACTGCTGCTGTGCACCCCTAGCCCCAACCCCTATCTGTCACTCTCTAGCCTGCAGATGTCACCCCCACGTTTTTAGTGGGAGGGCTCTTGGGCTGGCCCAGAGTTAGGGCTGCTGCACTATGCGGCAGTGAGGGTATCCTGGGTTGACCGTATGATCTTTGTATTCTCAGTCGTCCTTCCTGCTTATGCAGGATATTAAGCTCTGCTGCTTTAAGTTAGGCCCAGAGAGACAGTGAAGGCGGAGAGAAAAAACGCGCAGTTTGTCTGCAGGAGTTACACCTTATTCCCCCGGAAATACCTTGGGAGATGGCGTTCCAGCGGGACAGCTAGCTCTGTCTGTGTACTCTGGGAGCTCACGGTGGAGGGCTCTGGGATCTTTCTCGGCTTTTTGCAGGGAGAGACTTTGTTTCTTTTGCTGGTTTTTTCTTCCTCCTGGGACTGGTCAGCATCTCTGTGGTCCAAGACATCAGGACTACTCCCCGGGGGGACCCCCCCGACTCTGAGCCGGGCCTGGCCATCGGCCCCAGCCGCTGGAGGGACTGAGACTGACACAGCCACACCCACAGACGGACTCCGGATTTACCATCTCTTCGGAGGAAGGAGAGGTTTCATTGTTTCATATTACCCAAATTTTCTATTCTTGTGAATATCCTATTTGTTAAATAAATAGTTTTTTCCACTTTTCTCTAAGGAAATATTTTCCCGAACCTGTTTGGGGGAGGGGTGGTTAGAATCGGCTTTTTCTAGAGCAGACTCCCCCAGAGGTTTCCTCCTAAACTTGCCCAAAACCAGGAGAAGTACAAAACACAAAAATTGCTAAATATGTTCCCATTGCAATCCCCAAACTCAGGAAAAAAGAATGCAAAGACAGAGAGAGAAGAAATGGAAGAAATGAGAATTCAAAAAGAAAGGAGAAAATTCTGTAAGGAAGCAAAAGTATGAAAAGCCAATGTGATGACATGAAGTGCAGGGAAATGGACCGAAGCTTGCCCAATTGATGCTCATTGAAATCACAAGATTTCATTCCCTTTCAGGGAATTCTTCCTTTCAGGAAAGGGAATGAAATCTTGAAACGGCAGGACAAAGTGCAACAAACGCTCCGGCAAGAGATATCAGCAAATCCAAATGCCATTGAAAAAACCCAGAAAATTCCCAAAAGCACTGACTGACACCAAAGGCACTCGGATGAAATGAGGTACAGTACAACGCACCAAAACTGGCCAAAATTATTCCCATTCCAATCCCTAAACTAAGGAAAAATTGTATGCAAAGACAGAGAGAGAAGAAATGGAAGACATGATAATTCAAATACAAAAAAAAATTCTGCAAGGAAACAAAAGCATGACAAGCCAATGGGATGACATGAAGTGCAGGGAAATGCTTGCCCAATTGATACTCATTGAAATTGCAACATTTCATTCCCTTTCCTGAAAGGAAGAATCTTCTTTCAGGAAAGGAAATGAAATCTTGAAACAGCATGAAAAAGTGCAACAAACACTTTGGCAAGGAGATATCAGTAAATCCAAATGCCATTGGAAAACCCATGGAAAATTCCGAAAAAAAAATGACTGATACCAAATGCACTCGGATGAAATGAGGAACAGTATTTTATTTGCACACTCACACACACGTTTATTTGAGCACTCACACAGGTGTTTATTTGAATGCATACACACGTGATTATTTGCATGCACAAATGTGTTTATTCACACACTAACACACGTGTTTATTTGCACACTCACACACGTGTTCATTTGCACACACACACACACACACGTGTTTATTTGCAAACTCACAACCATGTTTTCATTTGCATGCACACACGTGTTTATTTGCACACAAACGTGGTCATTTGCACACTCACACACCTGTTTATTTGCTCACACACGTGTTTATTTGAACACACTCACAAACACGTTTATTTGCACAAACACACCCGTTTATTTGCACACTCAGACACAAGTGTTTATTTGCAAACTCACACACGTGTTAATTTCCACACTTCCACACACATGTTTATTTGCACACACAGGCGTGTTTATTAGCACACTCAAACGGTTTTATTTGCACACACACACTTTTTTTCACACACGTGTTTATTTGCACACTAACACACACGTGTTCATTTGCACTCACACAGACATGTTTATTTGCACACTCACACACACGTGATTATTTGCATGCAAACATGTTTATTTGCACACTCACACACAAGTATTTATTTGCACACTCATGTGTTTATTTGTAAACTCACGTGTTTATTTGAATGTGCACACATGTGTCTTTTTGCACTCACACACATTCATTTACACACTAACACACGCGTTTTCATTTGCACTCACAGACGTGTTCATTTGCACACTCACACGCACGTGTTTATTTGCACACTCACGTGTTTGTTAGCATGTGCACATGTATTTGCAAGCTCACACACACGTGTTTAGTGTCATGCACATGTTTATTTGCACACTCACACTCGTGTTTATTTGCACACACACGTGTTCATTTGCACACTCACGTGTTTCTTTGCATGTGCACGTGTATTTGCCCACTCACACATGTGTTTATATGAACACACAGATGGTTCTTTGCACACTCACACACGTGCTTATTTGCACACAGAAGTGTTTATTTGCACGCGCACAAGAATTTGCACACTCACACACATCTGTTTACATGTATACACGTGTTCATTTGCACACACATGTGTTTATATGAAGACACAGAGGTTTATTTGCACACTGACACACACGTGTTTATTTGCACACTCGTGTTTATTTGCACACGCATGTGCTTATTGGCACATTCACACATATTTGCAGACTAACACATGTGTTTACTTGCACACACGTGTACATTTGCACACTCACAAACACATTTTCAGTTGCACACTTGATTTGCACACGCACACATATTTGCAAACTCACACACACCTGTTTACTTGCACACACACATACATTTGCACACTCACACATACGTGTTTATGTGATCACACTCTTTATCTGTACGCACACATATTTGCACACACACACGAGTTTAGATGAACACAAAGATGTTTCTTTGCACACTCGCACACGTGCGTATTTGACCACAGAAGTGGTTATTTGCACGCACACAAGAATTTGCACACTCACACACATGTGTTTACTTGCAGGCACATGTACATTTGTACACCAACACACATTTTCCTTTGCAGAAGCACGCCTGTTCATTTGCACACTCACACACGGGTTCATTTCCACACACACATTTATTCGCACACTCACGTGTTCATTTGCACATTCACACACAGGTGTTTCTGTGAACACCCACTTTGTAATTTGCACACGCACACATGTTTGAAACCTAACATTTTTCCCATGGCAAAAAGAAGTCATTCCCCAATGATCTGGGGGTCATCTAAGAGCTGGCCATTGGGGCTCCAAAGCCTGACAGACTCCAAGTTCTTTGCAGCTTTAGTTTTAGAGAAATGCTAAAAAATAGGAGAAATTTAATGGCAGAGGCCCACCGTCGCATAATGCGAACTGACTTAAACAATGGCCATTTTCAATGGCAAAAAGAAGTCATTCCCCAATGATCTGGGGGCCATCTAAGAGCTGGAAATTGGGACTCCAAGGACTGATAGAGTTCAAGTTATTGGCAGCTTTAGTTTTAGAGAAATGCTAAAAAGTTCATGAAATCTACAGGCGGAGGCCCATCGTTGCGTAATGTGAATTGAATTGAAGAATGGCCATTTTCCATGGCAAAAAGAAGTCATTCCCCAACCATCTGAGGGTCATCAAAGAGTTGGAGATTGGGGCTCCAAGGCCTGACAGACTCCAAGTTCTTTGCAGCTTTAGTTTCAGAGAAATGCTGAAAAATATGGGAAATTTTAAGGCAGAGGCCCGTCGTCTCGTAATGCAAGTAGACTTGAACAATGGCCATTTTCCATGGCAAAAAGAGGTCATTCCCAATGATCTGAGGGTCATCTAAGAGCTGGAAATTGGGGCTCCAAGACCTGGTAGAGTTCAAGTTATTCGCAGCTTTAGTTTTAGAGAAATGTTAAAAAGTTCGAAAAATTTAATGGCGGAGGCCCATCGTCGCTTAATGCGAGTAGACTTGAACACTGGCCATTATCCGTGGCAAAAAGAAGTCATTCCCCAATGATCTGGGGGTCATCTAAGAGCTGGCAATTGGGGCTCAAAGGCCCGACAGAGTCCAAGTAATTGACAGCTTTAATTTTACAGAAGTGCTAAAAAATACAGGAGATATAATGGGGGAGGCCCATTGTCGCGTAATGCGAGTTGACTTGAAAAATGGCCATTTTCCATGGCCAAAAGAAGTCATTCCCCAATGATCTGGGGGTCATCAAAGAGCTGGCCATTGGGCCTCCAAGGCCTGACAGACTCGAAGTTATTTGCAGCTTTAGTTTTAGAGAAAGACGGCAAACTGCGGGATATTTACTGCTGGAGGACGATCGTTGCATAATGGGAGTGGTCTTGAATAATGACCATGTTCCATGGTAAAAAGGAGTCATTCCCTAATGATCTGGGGATCATCTAAGAGCTGGCAATTGGGGCTCCAAGGCCTGACAAACTCCAAGTAATTGAAAGCTTTAGTTTTAGAGAAATGCTAAAAAATTCGGGAAATTAAATAGCAGAGGCCCATCGTCGCATAATGTGAGTTTACTGGAACAACGGCCTTTTTCTATGACCAAAAGAAGTCATTCCCCAATGATCTGGCGGTTATCAAAGAGCTGGCAATTGGGGCTCCAACGCTTGATAGAGTCCAAGTTATTTGCAGCTTTAGTTTTAGAGAAATGCTAAAAAATATGAGAAATTTAAAAGCTGAGGCCCATCATTGGATAATTGGATTGGTCTTGAAGAATGGCCATTTTCCATGGCAAAAAGAAGTCATTCCCCAATGATCTGGGGGTCATCTAAGCGCTGGCAATTGTTGCTCCAAGGCCTGACAGACTCCAAGTTATTGGCAGCTTTAGTTTTAGAGAAATACAAAAAAATACGGGATATTTAATGCTGGAGGCCCATCGTTGCATAATGGGAGTGGTCTTGAAGAATGGCCATGTTCCATGGCAAATAGAAGTCATTCCCCAATGATATGGGGGTCATCTAAGAGCTGGCAATAGAGTCTCCAAGGCCTGATAGAGTCCAAATTATTGGCAGCTTTAGTTTTAGAGAAATGCTGCAAAATATGGGAAAAATACAGGCAGAGGCTCAATGTCACCTAATGCGAGTTGACTTGAACAATGGCCGTTTTCCATGGCCAAAAGAAGTCATTCCCCAATGATCTGGGGGTCTTCTAAGAGCTGGCAATTGGGGCTCCAAGGCCTGATTAAGTCCAAGTTATTGGCAGCTTTAGTTTTAGAGAAATATTTCAAAATACGTGAAAATTACCAGCGGTAGACCACTGTCACATAATGCGAGTTGACTAGAACAATGGCCGTTTTCCATGGCCAAAAGAAGTCATTCCCAATGATCTGGGGGTCATCTAAGAGCTGGCAATTGGGGCTCCAAGTGGATATGAAAAATGGCCATAATCCAAGTTATTGGCAGCTTTAGTTTTAGAGAAAAACGGCAAAATAAGGGAAATGTACAAGCGGAGGCCCATCGTCTCGCAATGCGTATTGACTTGAACAATGGCCGTTTTCCATGGCCAAAAGAAGACATTCCCCAATGATCTGAGGGTCATCGAAGAGCTGGAAATTGGGGCTCCAAGGCCTGATAGGCTCCAAGTTATTTGCATCTTTAGGTTTAGAGAAAAATGGCAAAATACACGAAAATTACAGGGGGAGGCCCTCCGTCGCCTCGTGCGAGCTGACTTGAAGAATGGCCATTTTCCATGGCCAAAGAAGTCATTCCCCAATGATCTGGGGGTCATCTAAGAGCTGACAATTGGGGCCCCAAGGCCTGACACACTCCAAGGTATTTGCAGCTTTAGTTTAAGAGAAAAATGGCAAAATACGGGAAATTTACAAGCGGAGGACCATCGTCACGTCATGCGCGTGGTCTTGAACAATGGCATTTTCCATGGCCAAAAGAAGTAATTCCCCTATGACCTGGAGGTCATCTAAGAGCTGGAAGGTGGGGCC
This sequence comes from Petroica traversi, assembly GCA_025920805.1. NCBI lineage: Eukaryota > Metazoa > Chordata > Aves > Passeriformes > Petroicidae > Petroica > Petroica traversi. The sequence goes on along the minus strand of JAHLSL010013265.1, from coordinate 658 downwards.
CCAAGGCCTGACAGACTCCAAGTTATTGCCAGTCTTAGATTTAGAGAGAAACGTCATAATATGGGAAATTTACAAGCGGAAGTCCATCGTCGCGTAATGCGAGTTGACTTAAACTATGGCCATTTTCCATGGCCAAAAGAAGTCATTCCTCAATGATTTGGGGGTCATCTAAGAGCTGGCAATTGGAGCTCCAAGGCCTGGTAGAGTCCAAGTTATTGGCAACTTTAACTTTATAGAAATACCGCAAAATATGAATAATTTAATGGCGGAAGCCGATCGTTGCGTGATGCGAGTGGACTTGAACAATGGTCAGTTTCCATGGCCAAAATAGGTCATTCCCCAATGATCTGGGGGTCATCTAAGAGAAGCGTGTAGGCAGGTGGGATGTGAGGCTGGAAGGGTTGTCAGTGCCTTGGAGCTGCGTGTTGTTGGGCGGTGTGGAGAAGGGCAGGAGGTTGCAGCAGGATGCTTTGGGCTGGCTGCTTTGTCTTGGAATTGGATGCAGGCACTGAGACAAGGTGGGTTGTGCAAAGGTGTGCAGGTGTCTTTGGTAGGGCCAGCAGGTGTAGTTTTGATGTTGGGTTGTGCTGCTGCTGCTTGTGGCTTGTGGCCCGGAATGAAGGTGCTGCTGGTGGTGAAGGAGTGGGCGGAGGAGGTG
>JAHLSL010013264.1:0-40859 GCA_025920805.1 Petroica traversi | reverse complement strand
GCAGGTCCGGCGGGCTGCGGTGCGGGGTGCCCGCCGTGCGCCGTGCCCGCGGAAAGCGCTTTCCATCCCGTGGCTGCCGGGCACATCCTTGCGGGGTGCGGGAAACTCCCTGGCACGGGACAGAAAGCCCCTGGAACGGGTCGGTGATGCGGTCCTTGTGAGCCCAGCGGGGATGGATGGGTGGGTGGATGGATGGATGGATTCACGTTCAGGCTGTGCTCCTCAGGGAGCAGCACTTGGCGCTTAGGTTTCACTTTTCATTCTCAGCTCGCTAAATGCTTTGAGGAAAGGAATGTCTTCTTCTAGCCAGGGAGAAATCAGCACTGACATACAAAAAAGAAACTTGGGGAAAATCTTGGCCAGGGCCCAGGGTCCTTGAGAGGCAAGCAGGGAGCGACTGTGTGGTTTCTGAACCGATGCAGGGACTTGTAAAAGCTACAAAGGTTGGATGCTTTTTGGGGGGGACTTCAGCATTTGATCCATGTAAGAGTAACGAGGGTCGAAGGCTGTGAAGGAATTGTCGAGGTGACTTTGTAGTAGGAGCATCCCTCGGGTGATGGAAGCTGGGGTGGGGCTGTCCCTGTCCTGTGGCCCTGGCCAGGGTGTGACATCTGCCCTTGACGGCCCCTTTGCTGAACACCAGGGAGCTTGGGGGAGTGTTTGTGTTCCTAACGCCTGAGCTGAGCAGAGGGGTGTGGAGGACCCCAGATCATTTGCATCAGGGTAGTCTAAATAAAACTAACACATAGCAAATTGCCTCCTGTGGCAAGAAACCAAAACTGAGAGACGGCAGGAGAGGAAGGCTGTCGCCTACAGCATCAATACTGCTGTGGGCTGAGGAGATGCAGGACTAATAAGATTTAAATACTGCATCAAGCTTTCGTTTTCTCTTCTAAAACCACATTTGCTATGAAATAAATGTGCAGTAACATAAGATGCCGCGGTCACTGCACATATTTGATTTCCTCTGTGATTGTAAAGAAGAAAATGCTGATGACTCAACAAGTCGGTGTTTAACAAAACCACATCAAACCCCAGGAAAACATGCTCTTTGAAAGCATTAGATTTTTGTTGTTTACATTGCTTTTTATTTTTGTTTTGGGGTTGTTTTGCTTTTTATTGTTAAGAACTATGCTTTGACTGTGACCTTGTAACATCACACCCATAAATAGAAGCAGGTGTAGATTCAGGGGAAACACATTTTTTCCGATGATGGAAGAAGTAGGCCAGCCATGCCAGCTCTCTAGAGAGGTGGGAAAGGCAGTGGCAGCTGTGATAAGAAACGTCACACACCAGGAATTAAAGCCCACCCATTTTTTATCTATAAGTTTGCCATCACTGATTAAAGATGGCTTTTTGTCAATCTCATAATGGAAGAAAATGTAGTTTTCAAATTTGATTTTATTGCATCCTCATATGGTAGTTTTCCCTGCAGACCTACAGTGGATTAAGCAGCTTCCCATCTTCATCTAAGTTTAAGTGAACTGTCACTTAAAGTAAAAAGCTTCTAAAAGTATGTCAGTGACATGAGAGCTTCCAACACATTTCCAAAAGCCTTTACATACTCGGAGGCCTAAACATTTTGAAAATTTTCCTGGGGTTGAAGGTACTGAGACAGAAATTCCTCCCATCCTTTTTCCAGGTTGTCAGATTTTCAGTGAATCTCTCTAAAGCCTTCATTTTGGTAACGAATGTGCATGTCCATTTAGAAAGAATATACCACTGTACTGGAAAAAACGTGCTAAGAGCTCCCCATGGGATGTAGGCATCAAGAACCAGGGTAGATAATCTGTCCACCACTGAAGGAGGCTGATAGGAGCTGCTGATCATGTGCAAGCACTAATAAATGGCAGAATTACAGAATGGTTTGGGTTGGAAGGGACCTTAAAGACCATCTCATTCTAACTCCCACCATGGTCAGGGACACCTTCCACTAGACCTCTTTGCTCTGAGCCCTGTCCAACCTGGCCCTGAACACTTCCAGGTCATCCACAGCTTCTCTGGGCAATCTGTGCCAGTGCCTCACCACCCTCATAGTGAAGAATTTCATCCTTATATCTAATATAAACCTACCCTACTTCACCCTAAGGACATTCCCCAATGTCCTACCACTACAGCCCCTGTAAAAATCCCTCTCCAGCTCTCTTCAGGTACTGCAAGTTGTTCTAAGGTCTTCTCAGGCTTATTCTCCCCAGTTCTCTCAGCCTGTCTTGATAGGAGAGGTGCTCCAGCCTTCTGAGCATCTCTGTGACCCTTCTTTGGACTCACTCCAGCAGGTCCACATCCTTCTTAGGCTGGGTTATATACAGGACAGAACCTGTGCCAGTGCAGCTTGGCACCGTGGTGAAGTGCATGGTGTTTGTCCTTGCCCAGCACACGTGGGGCTCACTAAGTCACTGGGGCCCTAGGGGAGGCTTGTTGTTCACACTGCATGTATTTGTCACCTGCAAGACCCCTGCCAGTGCAGAGGAAAAGGTGAAGCAACCTGGATTTGCTGTGCAGGGTGCTGGACTGAAGGCAAAGTGCAGGAGGAAGGGGAAGGCAGAGTTCTGTGGGGCCTGGCACCTCAGGGCAGTGAGTTGATTTCCATGGAGAGCATCTCCATCTGGTCAGCCAGTTGTTTTCCTCCCTCCCAGGAGCTTCTGGGAAAATCAGAAGAGGCAGTACACATCCCTACATGAGCTTCATTGCCTTTCCTGGGCTGAGTTCCCTGTTTTCACCACGGTGCTTACTCAGGGCTGGCTCAGAGCTTCCTGTGTACCGTGTGTCATGCCTGTGCTCCGCGGAGGGGGAAAAGCGATCAGCAGGAGCTGGGCTGGCCCTCTGCCATAGGCTGTGTCTTTCCTCCCCCCACACTGCCTCCCAGGCCATCTCCTCCCCGTGTGGTCCTGTGCATCTTCTGAGTGACTGGGAAAAACAAAACCAGAAAGGGGAGAGAGTGCTGATCTTGGAGACCCTTCTAACAGGCGCTGCGGCATGGAAATAGCCAATCCAAATATTTCCATGCACACACAGTGCAGTTCCTCCACATCTTTCCTGGAAAGAAACAAAGAGGTTTTAAAGAGCTGGAGCCTCCCAGCTCTCTGTGGTGACTGCTGAAATCAGGTCTCACCATCTCTGAAGGCCCAGAGAAGGGTGGAAGCCCCAGCTTATTTTAGGCAGGAACACCTCCTCCCATAGTGTCTGGCTGCAGGGAACTGCTAGATCTACCTGAGAAGCTTCCACCATCCAGGCTTTGGGTTGCTTTCCTGCTCTCCTCACACTTGGGGAGGAGAAGGCTCAGAAATGGGTGAGTCACTGATTTGTTAACTTGGTGAGAGCAACATGAGAAAGAAGACACCAAAAAAAGCAAGAGAAGCCACATAAGACTTAAGTACAGCACCCGAAGTTGTTGTAAACCACCCCTTTATGTCACTTAAGAGCTGTGAGATGCTAAGCTGAGAAGTTTTTCTTCTTATTCAGAGTCACATCAGCCAGGTAAGCTCCTAAGTGCTCTGTCGGCAACATCACTGCTCTAGCAAAGTCCATCTTGTTTCAGGTCTGTGCTTTCCATGGTCTTAGAGTGAAACCTCAGTATTTCCCAGACTTTTGGATTCCCATTTTGTGATGTTTTAATAAAGGGCAGGTGTTTCTCAGGTTTCTCATTACTCTGTCAACACAGTGGGCACAGGCAGCAAGATGTTTTTGCAGAAGAGCAAAGGACTGCTGCAGAGAAGTGGTACTGCCAATGGAGGCAAATTTCGGGGAGAAAAGTTTGAGGATATCTGTGGCAGAACGTGTTGGTAACTGTGCTTTAAAATGCTTCAAAATTTTGATGAAATCAGGCCAAAGGTTTGTTTTCCAGTTGTTTATCATAAATAGGTAATTTTTCTGCTCAGGATTAAAGTGGAGGGTTTAACCTGGGGAGGGAAACTGTCCCTGCAAAATGACCACAGGCTGGTGTAGTTCTGTAGGAGAACTGCAGCCAAAATATCTGAGCTCGTGTGGGAAAAAAGAGGCTGTTTTGCCCCTGTGGGAAGCTCTGGTAGGCATTTCTCCTCTCTTTCCCCTGTTGCGAAAAATGTTTTTGAATTTTGGTCCTGGTGAAGTGCATCTTGTGGTCAGAGACCAGGGACATGCCTTAGGCTTCACTTGTGGCTTCCAAAAACAACATCCTCAGTATTTTTCAGTGTATAAACCAGAGGGTGTATGGAGGAGGGAGGGTCAGTGCCTGTCAGCCCGTGTTTTCATTAGAGTGTGATGGAGTAGGGAGGCACATTTTGAATTTGTAGATGACAGTGACCTAGGAGGGACTGGGAACGTTTTAGAGAAGAGACTAAGAATTAAAGATTGTGCCAAGCTGGAGAGCTGGTTTGAAAAAACAGGGTATGTGTTGTGTCCTGTGTAGGAGGACTGAGTGACCGCCTGGACAGCGGGTGAGCGACCAGCCAGGCAGTGGCCATGGACAGGGACACTGTGCCCCACGAGTCAGCAGGGTCACTCAGTTGTGCAAAAGCAAACAGTCCTCTTGGGATGAAGAAAGAGAAATAGAGCATTGGGGAAGCAGAGTCTCTGCTCCAGCTGGTGCCTTTTAGGGGTTCAGTTGGAAAATCCAGTTCTGGGCATCCTCCAAGAAAAATGAGAGCAAGGAACAGAGGCTGAGTTGTTGGACATTCGGTGAATAACAGCTCTGATGAAAGAGTTGGGTTTCTCTTGTGCAGGAAAACTTGAAGCGAGATGTGAAACTGTTCCCCATGTACAGAATGTGTCTGTCTCAGAGAAGGTAGATCATTTGCCATGTCCTTTGGGGGTAAAAGAGGAAGGGATAAGGTTAACTGGATTGAGAGATAAAGAGAGAAAGCAGAGCTCTGCAGGAGCTTATGGAAATGGTTTTAGCAGATAAATACCTGATAAATGAGGTAATCAGATAAAGAGCTGCCCCGGGGCAGGAGGAGAGATGAGGACCTGTGAATGCAAAGTGCATCGGGGTGGAGAACTGTTGCAGGGGGACCTGTGGCAGCCCCTGGAGCCCCACAGCAGGTCTGAGGTCACAGCAACCCCGCAGGTCCCGTGGCAGGTGTGGGTCACAGCAGTGCTTGGAGCCCAGAGCAGGTCTGTCCCCGCTGGATGCAGGGAACAGACTCAGCTCCCAGTGATGCCAGCTCAGGGCAGGACCAGCTCCCCTGTGCAGGTCCCTGTCCCACCCCACAGCCAGGGCATGGGGTGCACAGCCCCTGATCCCTGTCCCGTGTGCCTGTGGGCAAAGGGGCTGAAGGGCAGCAGCAGGGACAGCCCAGCTCCCAGCATTTCCTCATTCTCAGTCCTGGCTGGCAGCCCAGGTGGGTTTGCAACATGGCTTTCCTGGAAGGGTGATTTACATCCCTTGCCAGTTCCTGGTTTGCACCATCGAGGAGATAGCTCTGCTCTGGAAGGAGAAAGAAGAAAAAGGGCAGCAAGCTTGGTTTCCCTGGCTCCTTCTCTTGCCTGCAGAGCCGGGGAAGTCATTTCCAGTCAGCCTGAACAGGACTGAAAGGTCTCCAGAAATGTGCACCAGAGCTGAGATTAAAGCAGCTTTGGATGAGCTCTTTTATTACTTAAATCTGTTCCAGTTCCAGCAGGTTCAGGTTCATGGCACTTGCTGTGCTCCTGGGAGGGATGCTCTGTATGTGGGAAAGAGGCTTAAACGTTTGATTTTTCCCTGGAAATAAAATGGTGGTAGCCAAAAAAATTAGTATTTCTGCTCAGAACAAGACCTGAGTGGAACACTTTAAGTGCTGAATGCTCCTCTCCAGCTGGGACTTTTGGAGGGTTAACACAGCAAGAGATGCTCTGCAAACAGAGGCTGGAGGGCTTTGGCTCCATGGTTCAAAGGTCCCTCCATGCAGATGGGAAGTCCCCTGGGGGCAGAGATCAGCCCTGGCCCTGCAGTGTTTGTGGGACCTGCTCCAGGTGCCAGCCATGCCTGGCAGGGCCCAAAGGACCTTCCCTGGTTGACACCGCTCTGCAATGTCCTGACCAAAGGCTCTGCTGCATCCTTTGGTTCCTCATGCTGGTCTTTCAACCCATGTGCTCCTTAATGGAATGTGGATAATAATCATGTGCTTTATCTTGAGTAACACCCAAGCAGAAGCTGAAGCACAGAGCAGGCTCTTTGATGACCTGCATGAGATGAATCCACAGCTTATGGAGACTCAGTTGTGGTCAGTCTAAACAAACACTGACTTCAGGGGAAGACACAAAAGCAGTTGTTTTATCCAAGGTGGTGCAGACTGAGTATGTGAGGCTGAGTTCAAAGACAAGTTTCTGTGCAAACAGGAACCAGTTTGGTTTCTCTGGACAGAACATTCAATGGAGCTCTGTATAACATTGCTGTCATATTCTTCAGCACAGTTTGATGTATTTAAAATACTGCCTTTTTATTAGAGTTATGGTAAAACTAACTTGTCTTTTATCTGATAAATCTGAATACCAGGGCATTGAAATTAATCTTGATTTTTTTGTCCAGAACTGAAGCAGAGTCCATGCCTTGCCACCACAGGCCCATCCTTCTTCAGGGTATGCAACTCAAACACCTCTGGACTGCAAAATTCAGGAACCAGGCAGGCTATCCTCCTGCACCAGAGAATGTGAAAGGGGCCGCAAAAGATGGTTAAAGACATGGTCAAAGATATCTGGGCTGTCCCAGACAAGCTTGTGGAGTCCCATCATTGTTAGTATCTCCGTCCCCCATGTCTGTTGAAAGAGGATAACAAATGTGTTTGTTCCCCAGTAGCTGCAGGGATGATCTGCTCTGCAGATTTGCTCTGGCAGCCCAGAGACACCTGAGTGGGCTCCTGCAGCCCAGCTCCACCTAGAATGGCTGTCCTGCTGCAAAACCTGAGTGAGGCCTCTCAGTGTGGGCAGAGAGGCAGAAAAGCAATGTTTGCATGGCACTGAGCCTAAGCTAACAGCCTCTGCCAAGCCTCAGGTGCAAAATATGTAGAATTATCCCTGTTTTTCTTCTGTGAGACCCCCTCCCTCCCTCTGCCTGGGCAACAGAGATTTGACTACTTCGTTTCATGCTGCTGCTGTCTGTCTGATCCCACTCCTTGGGGCAGAAGTTGCCTTCTGGGCAGTTTTTGTAGGGTGCCTAGCAGAGGGGAGCTCCCCATCTTGCTCACTGCCCATCAGTGCTGTTGCCCTGCAATTCAGGCAGAAATGGCAACACAGTCACTGAACTGCACGTGGGAACAAGTGTGCTACAGCTGCACACAGCAGTGATGAAAGGGTGTCCCTGGCAAGTGTCCCTAGCTGCGAGGCAGTTGTACATTGCATTCAATACTTCAGTTAGGGAATTGCTGCCCAGTTAGAATTGGAGCTTGTTTATTCCCACTGGACTGGGCTTGTAGCTTCCTTGGTAAGAAAATGATCTTGAATTGCACATGCCATAACGAAGCAAGGGTGCAGTTTCCTTGATAAGGAAGATCAATAAATGAGGTTTGTCTAAGTCTGGAGATGCTAAAGATGTGTCCAAGCACCGTGGTATTCACTTGTGACCTCCTCTGCCTCTGAGTGGCTCTGCAGCATCCTGGCCATGGTGCTCTGCAGCAACTCTGGATGTGCTGACCTTGCTATGGTGGATTAGCTTGGGGAGGGAGAGTTTCAAGCAGGTGACACGTTGTCCATAGGTGCACAAAAATCAGCGTGGACACAGTAAGCCAGGGGTGGTGGCAGGAGGCAGGGGGTCTGTGTGCTCTCCAGAGATACAGAAGAGAAAAAAAGCTGTTGCCTAATCAGCCAATCCATTGCCTTACATCTGTTAGGCAGAGACCACAGTGTTTGTCTCGGTGAAATGTGTTTATGGTGAAAGAGTGATGTTCCCCTCCTTTCTCAGGAGAATTTCAGTGCATGGCAGTGACAGCAATGCAACCCACAGGCAGCAGCCAGCAGCAGGGACCATCCCACCAAGGGCTTTTGGTCCTGCTCCAAAGCCCCACTGGTCAGAGCATGACTGTAATGATCACACCAAAATTCACAGAAAATATTTTGAATCTTCTTACTTTGCAACTATCCTGCTGACTTCAAAGGCTGTTTAATTCTGTCATCCCTTTTAATCAAAATAACTGGAGACAGCAAAGATGTTTATCTCCAAACATTGCCAACATCTCTCTACATGTTCAGTGGCAGCTGCAGGACAGAGGAACCACACTATAAGAAAAATTGCTTGCAGCAAAATTTACATCCCAGTGGGACCACAGAGAGAACTTTTGAGGTGCCTTAAATCGATTATGAAATGAGTCCATGGGTAACAATCGCTTTGTCATCCTGACTGCTGATTTCTCCCCCTGTGGCTGGGAGCCAGAGATGTGTTTCTTTATTTTGGGGTAATATTTTGTGTGCACAGGTGGTGGAAAAGGGGAGGAGGGGTACGGGAGAGCAAGCTAATTATGCTGAACAATAGCTTGGCCCTAGAACAAATAGTTCTGGACATGAATAAATTTAGGTGAAGCAAGAAGGTTTCTAAAAAGTAAAGCAGTGAGTGTTTGATAAAGTATCTGATAAGAAAGGATCAGGAAAGAAAAAACCAGCGTCTTTGCAGGCAGAGATCTGAAAGTCATCTTTCTCATTTTTGCCCTGTGGCCCTTTTCTTTGGTTTTTTTGGTGGTTTTTTTTTGTTGTTGTTTGTTTTTTTTTTTGCAGTGGAATAAGCAGTTTTCCCCTGATAGCACTTCCTCCATGAGCACACATTTTGGTCTCTGGGACAGGTGCTTGGTGAGAGGCAAGGAGAGCAGGCAGACCTCTGCCATAGAAACAGTATTGTCACTGAAACCTTGATGGTTTTGTACCCAGGACAGTGAATTATAGTTTCAAAGTCCACCTGCTGAAGGTGTTTTGCAGGCTTTCAGTGAGGAGCAGGACTGAGATCACGGTTGCTGTGTGAGAGATCTCCTCCAGTAACTCGGCTGTGCTTGATGTGTGTCTGCCAGGGACCACCAAGATGGTATTTTCAGAGTAATGTGACCCTTTGATCATTTTTCTGAGTGGTTTTAACAAATTTACAGCTCATTAAAGTGTATATATGATTAGGGGAGTTTATGCCCATAGGCAGCTCTTGACATGTGTCTCTTGTGCCTGTAGTGAATTTTGGTGCTCAGGCAGTACAAATGATGAGGATATCCTTTTGCAGATTCTTCACAAGAAAGATTGACTGTTCTAAATTATTTAGAGTAGCTATTAGGAAGAAATTCTCTAGTATAAGGGTGGTGAGGCATGGGAACAGGATGCACAGAGATCCTGTGGATGCCCCATCCCTGGAAGTGTTCAGGACCACGTTGGATGGGTTTTTGACCCCTTGGTCGCCTGGTCTAGAGGAAGGTGTTCCTGCCCATGGCAAGGGATTGGAAGTAGATGATTTTTTAAGTCCCTTCCAGCTTGAACCATTCTATGATTCTGTGATAACTACGCACGAGTTCCATCTTCTCAATATTCATTCTCCTTCCCAGATCACTTATGAGCATGTTGAACAGCATAAATCCTCAGGGAAATCCCTTGGCAACGTATTCCCATTATGAAAATCATTTATTCCTTCTCACCCTTTGTTTCCCATTGGTAGCTGTTCATGTAGAAGTGCCCTTCCCCTTTGCACCACTACTGTGCGCAATCCCAGAAGAGCCTTGGGTGAAGGACATTTCCAAAAGCCTATGAAAAACACACCTACTCCAGGGACCAGGTCACCCCATCCAAATGGTCACCTTCACTTTGAAAGAACTTGACCATGTACAAGGCAAGACTGCACTCCACCAAAGCAAATTTGTCTCCATCCCCTGTGTATCATGAGTCTATTAATTACAGTCTTTACAATAATCTCTAGAAGTGTGCCAATACAAAAGCCAGATGTCCTGGTGTGTGAGTTCCCTGCCTTCTGAGCCCTTTAAAAATCTCACCTTCAGGAATTTGCCATTCATTTAGGGTAAATTTGCTGTTCCTTAAGTTGGGAGGCAGATTCGAGCCACTGACACAGCCCATGAGCAGTCTGGCAGTTCCCTGCCCAAACTTCTTTTGACCTCCAAGTTCAGCTGCTGTGCTGCCTGTGAATTTATTGATCTGCTTAAAACCTCTCCATGCCCTCAATATCTAATCTGTTGCAGGGCAAAATTCATTAACGTTTTTAAAGCTCATCAAGATCTTTCATGAGCAAATCCCATCATGTTTTAATACATTTTTTAAATGTCACGAGTAGGTTCTCATTACTCATTAAAGAGCTGAAGCAAACAGCGCTTGCCAGACCCAAATATTAGAACAGGCAATGGCTGCAACTCTCTTTTTTTACCACTTCTAGGACACTTCCATTTCAATTTGACTTTCTGCCTTGATTCTGCTCCAAATCAGAATCACCCCTCCAGCTTTTCCAAATGTAGTCTCGGTGATCTCCATGGACCCCATCTTTAGGAGATATGTGGTAGCTCCACGGGAATCTCAGGGTTTCTGATCCTGATTGCTGTTAGTGTTGGCCTGACTTTGCAGTGTGAGAGTCCAGCATGAAGGACAGCAGAGGATGGGTGAGTGCATCCAGGAGGTGTTGGATCACGCAACCATGGGAAGCCTCCCTAAAAACCATCACCTTCTAACCCAGCATGGTGTTTTGTGCCCCTCCAGTGGTGTCTGTGCATTACTGCACATTTCCTGGTGGGTTTGGAAAATGGGCTTTGGGACCAAAACCATGCGTTCGAGTGGCCTAAGTGTCATTTTCCCCGGTGACATCAGATGTGGTCTGGGTCTCTGCAAGAGCTCCACAATGAATTTGCATTTCTCCTCGTTTTTCCTGCCAGGATGTCCAGAGGAGACATGGCCAAGCCTCTGCTGGGCCATCGGGGCACGGAGGGTGAGGGCAGCCCCACGCCGCCGGCCGGCCGCACCGTGGGCGTGCTGGGCAGCGGGGACTTTGCGCGGTCCTTGGCCGTGCGCCTGGTGTGCTCTGGCTTCAAGGTGGTGGTGGGCAGCCGCAACCCCAAACGGAAAGCCAGCCTCTTCCCTGCTGCAGCAGAGGTCACCTTCCAGGCCGAGGCGGTGAAGAAGGCAGATGTCATCTTTGTGGCCATTTTCAGGGAACATTACTCCACGCTCTGCGACCTGGCTGATGTGCTGGCGGGCAAGATCCTGGTGGATGTCAGCAACAACACCGAGATCAACCACCACAAGGAGTCTAACGCTGAGTACTTGGCCTCCCTGTTCCCGGCCTGCACCGTGGTAAAGGGCTTTAACGTCATTTCTGCGTGGACGCTGCAGTCAGGTGCCAGGGATGGAAATAAGCAGGTACTGTTTTCTTCCAGCAAGGGCTAAATCCCAGCTGTTTCAGCAGCTGAGGTCTGGCAGCATCAGCAGATGGCCTTAGGCTCCAGCGTAGGAGTCTTTGAGTGCTGGCTGTGGCATCCAGACACCACCCCATAGCTCCTGCATGTCTTTGCTCAGAAATTAAGAACCCTCACTCAGTTCACTCTTTGTAGTCTGCCTAAGTGAAAAGTATTATTCAATTGTCTGTTTATCTAAACAGAGCAAGTAAAACAAACCGGCGGTGCATGCATGAAAGGAAACCTGTCCAGGAGAGAGGTCTTTGGCAGCCTTGGTAAATCCCTGTCAAAAAGCCTGCCAGGAATCTAATGCTCATCATATAATAATGTGGGCTCCCTGTGACACAGAATCCCTCCCAATGCACTCAATCCCAGCAGCCTGATTTCTTTGCCCTATGTGTGTATTTCTGTTCCTTGCAGGTTCTGATCTGCTCAAATAACCAAGAAGCCAAGCGCACCGTAGCAGAAATTGCTCAAGTGATGGGATTCACCCCTGTGGACATGGGCTGCATGTCATCAGCCTGTGAGATCGAGAACATTCCCCTGCGCCTCTTGCCAGCCTGGAAAATCCCCATCTTTTTGGCTCTGGGGCTTTTTCTTTGCTTCTTCACCTACAACCTGATCCGGCAGGTCATCCATCCTTACATCAGGGAGCAGAAGAACAAGCTGTACAAGATCCCCATCGAGGTGGTCAACACCACGCTGCCGTGCGTGTCCTATGTCATGCTGTCCCTGGTCTACCTGCCCGGGGTGCTGGCAGCCTGCTCCCAGCTCTACTACGGCACCAAGTACAGGCGCTTCCCAGACTGGCTGGACCAGTGGCTCCAGCACCGAAAGCAGATTGGCCTCCTGAGCTTCTTCTGTGCAGCCCTGCACGCCGTGTACAGCCTCTGCCTGCCCATGCGCCGCTCCCACCGCTACCTGTTAATCGACACGGCCGTCAAGCAGGTAACGGGGCTGCTCCTCAGGGCAGCACCTGCAGAAACCCTATAAACTCATACACATGTTGGGTGGTGGGCTTAATAGTATGGTTTTTCCATTCATTTTCCAAAGCAGGTGTGGGACAGTGGGAAAAAGCTGTTGCCTCTAGGAGCACTTCTCCTGCAGACTGGGCATTCACCCATCCATGCTGAGGACCTGCCATCTCCCTGGACACACAACTCCCTCTGCATTTACAGCCAGGGCTAGGATCAACCCTTTATGCCATTGCTCCCCAGAAGCACTGACAGGCCTTTGAAACCAGCCTTGCCCAGCAATGGTGTGTCTAAGACTAGGTCAGAGGCAGGAAAAATGCTAGGAGAGGGGAGGTCCAGTGGTCAGAGGAGCAGAGTTCCCTTCAACTCCCAAAATCTTGGGAGATCCCTGTTTGTTCACACTGATGCTCATAATTGTGCCTGCTGGAGTAACCATGTCATAACCGAGGGAAGGTTGTGTGTCCTCATTACCATGTGCCTGCAGGGGTTTAACAAAATGGTGGTGAATAACCGGTTGTAAAAGAACAAGGAAATGGAAAAGGACTTTATTGCTTTATGAAGGCTCTCAGCAGTGTTTATCCAGTGTGGGTTGCTGCCTTCAGGCAGTTCAGCCAGCTCTGTAACTCGCAGTACCATGGGAGGATGGCAGCTCTTTCCTGCCCCTGACTTCTCACTGCTCCACACTTCACCCTCCAGGGATGGCACAAGCTTCGTGCAGCTGAGTGGGGAACATGATCAAGGAATTACCCCACAACCACTCTGCTTTCTGTGCTGGGGTATTTGCCCAAGTGATTCCAAATTTTTGCCCCAAAAAGGAGGGAAGGGGCTGTGGTGGCAGAAGGGAGCAGGATGCCTGGTTTTGGCAGCAGTGCCTGTTGAGAGCATCCATCAAACACCATTCCCAGCCTCTCAGCTCCAGCCTTGAGCAGGTTCTTCTCGATTGCCACGGTTGCACATTAATCTCAGGCAAGCATCCTGTGCTCATTTCCCCTCTACCTCCTGTTTTCTAGCAACATCTTTGTTTAGTAAATTAAACCCATTAAATGGGCTAAAAAGGACAGTTCTAAATGTTCATCTTTGCCATGCAGTATAAAACCCATCTTCCCTTCCATTAGCATGAACAATTTCCCCCCTAAATGCACTTAAAACAAAGGTTTTTAGGAGACTACTGCATATTCAAGCATCTGTATTTGTTTTCATGGCTTTAAACTGAGTTCTCATCGTAATTATCTTTCCAAATGTGACTTTGGGGCTTGCTGATGTGGTTACAGGCATGGGAGCTGAGAGCATTCAGAAGTTCTTCCCAGCAGGCTTCAAATCAGGTCTAGCTTTGACCAAAGAGCTTTAGGATAAGAGAGCATTTCCACCTCTCCCAAACAGGCAAATAGTGCTGGAGGTGTGAATAGGCCCTAGTGCTCATGCAGGAAACCTGCTTCCAAAACCAAAACCAAAACAGATAAAATTCAGTTCCTATGTCCCTAAGCGCTCCGTTTTAACAAACCTTCATTGTCATGCCAGGCTGTGGAGAAGAAGATGACAATCTGGGTAGAGGAGGAAGTCTGGAGGATGGAGATTTATATCTCTGTTGGAATAATTGCCCTGGGCTTGCTGTCGTTACTTGCCATCACTTCACTTCCATCCATCGCAAACTCTCTCAACTGGAGGGAATTCAGTTTCATTCAGGTAAAGTCGACATTTGCTGATGCCAGAGAGAGATTCTGCAGAATCAGAGTCAGGCCCTCACACAGACAGGGCAGGGTTGACCAGCTTTCCCAGCACATCCTGCTCTGGCAGGGCAGCTGCCAGCTGTGCTCTGGTGTCAGCAGCAAACCCTCTCTGGCACCCCAGAGCCACAGACCCCTCGTCCAGGAGGTGAGACCCAGAGGCAGTGAGGGGCAGAGGGCTGTGGTGTGTCCTGGGGCTGTGCTGCTCTCACACAGGGCTTGTCCTATCTAAGGAAGGTGCTTTTCTCAGGAGAAGGGAAAATGCAAGATGTCATGGGCATCCACATGAGAATCAGCAGCAGCAGAGCTGCTGGTGGGAACACCAGGCTGTGGAGGGCAGGCAGGGAACTCACTGTGGAGACAGCTGGCTACAGGACACAGATCTGCCCTTGCTGTTCAGGGACAGTGAGCTGCTGAAAAGGAAAGTGCCTGGGAGGACAGTGCAGGGGAAAGAGAGGTTTGGCAGAGCTTGCATCCACTCAAGTGTTCAACAGACAAGTTCAAAAAGCCTTAGGGTGATCTGTAACCTGCCAGAGCCCACAGAGCACAGAGAACTGGATATGATTTCAATAAAAAGTTTGTGTCTGATTCTAAAATCTGAATTAGGAATGTAGTTTTTCCCCAGTGGTTTATGAGCCTTCCTCCCACTTGCAGTGATGGCCAAGTTCCAAGAGCTAAATTCCCTTGGTGACCTGAGTCTACCCCATGGGATGTTCACAGACACCATATTCAGTGGCTGCAGCACTTTCAGGGATGCATTTGGAGCAGGCTTAGGGCTAATTAATGGGGAGAATGAACCTTCCAAGTATCTTGATCATTAGAGCTGATTTTGAGGCCAGATTTCACTCACTGTGTCAGTCATATCCCACAGCCATAAAACCCCTTGTTCTTGTGCTTCCTACACCTTAGGAGGCTGCTTAGCATGCACCAGGCTTCGTGTCCCACTGCAGTGACCCCGTGGCATCCAAAATACGTGAGACCCCCCCAGGACCCCATCCCCCTGCAGCTGCCCTGTGGAGCCTCCCTTTGCACCACACTGGCACACATGTAACCCTTCCAAATGGGAGGGCAGGGTTCAGGGATGCAGAGGTGAATATCTATCATCCAGCCTCCTTTAAGCTCTGCTGAAGCTCTTCAGTGGTATATAAATAATTCAATATTCATTAGAGCAGGAGTTTGAAGCCTGCTCCTGTGCTTCTCCCGCAAGCACCCCAATCTCCAAATGAGCAATCCAGTTTCTCTTCTTTCCCCTCTTGCTGTGGGCTAGCCAGTAATTATTTACACTGAGTAGAAGAGCTGCACCAGGAGAGCTTGACCCCAAGAGATCATCCCTTGAGGAGAAGGGAGACCTGGCTTTAAACCTCTCTTTCACACTGGACAATGGGAGCATATTAATTCTCACCACCTTGTCTCAGGGGAGGGCTGCAGCTGCTGGGACATTGAATAAAATCAATCCTGACTTACACATCTCATACCAGGAATCCCAAATGAAGGGAAGTATCTCCTTACAGCCTGGAAGGAGGCTTTGAAACCCCCCGCATTTCCCTCTGGCTCCCCAGGCAGCCTGGCAGCTGTCCTGGAGGGTGCTGGCGTTGTGTCATGTAACACAAACATGGTCGTGGCAGGCAGTGCATGTAACACGACTGCCCCATCTGCCCTTTGGGACTCCTTCCCGAGCCTTTCTAAGGGTATGTCAGCACTGGGACCAGACAAATGCCTGATGCTCGGTTCCAAAATAGCTCTTGGCTGCCCCACATGGGACCTGGCTGGCTTAGTTCGTGGAAAGATCTTCGCACCTATTTCTGTCTGTGCGGAATAAAGCGTGACAGTGTGACATGAGCTCCCAGCTGATCACACACAGCAGAGACATGGCTGGTGTGGAGCCTTACTGTGGAAATACCATGTCAAAAGAGCAGCTTACAGAGCTCCTGACATGTTAGCTTCCATATTATATTTTAAATTAGGGATCTTTTAAATTATTTACTCCTCAATAAGTTGGTGGTGCCTTTCTTGAGGAAATTAAAAGAGCAGCTACAGCTACTGCTTCCAGGCTCCAGGGGTTACATTCACATAGCTCAGTGTGAGCCTCCCTCAATTAATGCACAGTGGCACACAGTAAATACAAGGGGTGAAGCATGAGGCTGCTTTCTCAAATATTTGGGATTTCTAGCACTTCTGCAGTCTAAAAGAGGTGAAATGCAGAGCACAAACACATCAGATTCCAGAAAATGCAGCAATTTGTTCCCATCTCAATTGAACTGGATGGTGTTTGAAAGATGCTGTACCAAAAGCCACATGTGAGACAAATTCAGGAGCCACTTTAGTCCCCTCCTTACCCAGAGCTTCCCAAGACTGACATTTTCAAGCAGCCAGTGTGTACACCTGTATTAGTGCCATATAGTGCCACAGTATTAAAATACACATCTGTTGCCTGACAGGTCAAAAATCCCATTTGTGTTGTTGCCAGAGTTATACAAAAAACAGTTAATTTTCACAGTAGCTCCTGCACATACACAAATTCAATTAAATATAGTTAAATTGGATACGCAGTTCCCCTGTGTGTCCAGTTTTAACAGAAAATGTACAGGATCGAAACACTGGCTAACAGGAATGATTTGTATGTAATTCAACTTACAGGAGGCATTTTTAATGTTCCCCAGTGATTTACAAATCAACTCTAATTGCCTGAGAAGTAAAAATGTGTATGATTGTCTTTACCTTCCCATCCTGAGAAGTCCTCCTGGAATTTGAAGGTTGAATTGACCTGGTTTCTTTCATAGTTCATGTAGCATAAGATGTAAAGACTCTGTAATCAGACCTTTTCTAACCCTCCTGTCGAGGCAGTGCAAGGGGCCAGAGCTGCTTCCATTGACCTAATAATTTCATAGTACTGATGGCTGCACAAGCCAGAAACATATCTGGGTCAGGAGGGGGCTCTTTGCTTTCAGTACTGCCCAAGCATTTCTAAACGAGCCACATGTGACTGGATCACCTTGGCTCACCTTGCATTACAGGGAGCCTGCAGGCTCCAAGGAGATGGGGGAGGTACAAGAGTTAATGCAGAATAGAAAATATATGCAAAGCCCGCATCAGGAAGATACCATCTTCATACAGCACCTTTCAGAGGGCTTTAACACCCTGCAGGGGTGCTGGCCCCACACTCCTCATGTTGTGACAGTTCAAAAAACCCTCTGTTTAAAACAAAAGATTTCATAGCTGGAAACTGCATAGAGGATCAATGAGAGCAAAAGAGTGGTATCAGGGCTAAGCACCTTGGCAAATCTGCCCCCTGGGGTGCTCACAGGCTCTGCATTGTTCTATACTGAGTGTATATTGAGCTGTAAATACTGAGCCCAGCCACAATCAGCAGGACTTTTGGGTTTTGTGCACTCACAGGCCTGCCTGTATCCAGCTGCGGGTCCTTCAGATAGCATCAGCACTGAGACCCCCAGGCACCCCCTGCTCTCCCCAGCAGTTCCTGGTTTGTTTTACAAGCAGATCAGCCCATTGCTGCCCTCAGAGGAGCTGCCAGCCCTGTCCAGCCACCAGCAGCTCAGCCATGTGTTTGTTTCCACTTACCTTTTTAGTTTCATCCCTGCCCCACCATCCACACGCAAAGGTGGGTCACTCACAGAGTGCCTGTGGTGGTCTGTCACCTTTTGTCCTATTAATTCCACTCCTGCTCTCACCCAGTACCAGCAGCAGTTTAAACAGAAACTGCAGAGGAATAGAGTAATTATCTCCAGCTCTGACATCTCTGCCATGCACAGAACTCTGCTCTGACTGTGACTGCACCCCCTGCCCAGGGCAGAAAACAGCTGCTGCTCTTGGATTCACTCTGTCCCCTTTTCCCTTCCCTTTGCCTGATGAGTTCTAAACTGGTACTTGAAACCTTTTGCCACCCAGGGGTTTTTTGCCTGTTGGGGAGAAGCTCAGTCTATAAATGATGGATGATCTGTGGGTCAGGTCCTGCTGTTAGGGTCAGCTGTGACCACAGCATATTTCAGCAAAATCCTCCTTAATTTTCCAAGTGCAACTAGTCTTGGCCCCGTTGGGATTGCTGCTTATTACCACTTTGGTTTAGGACATGGAAATGGCTTCTGGTAAGAAGGACATCTGTCCCTGAAAGAAAGGGCAAGTGTGGGGTTTAACACAGGACTGAGGTTCAGTTCCCAGCTCTGTTCCCAGCTCCTGGTATGACCTTGAGTAATGCTCAGCTGTAACACCAAGAAGAGTTCTTCCCTGCCTTGGCAGGACTCAGTGACACCACATACTGCCTGATATATACTGTAAAAGTGAAGTACCTAGATCTGCTAGCGCATTTTAGAGCTCTCCTTCCCTCCCTTGCCCAGTCCCCTCAGCTGCTTAAAAGATTAGCTCTGAAGTTCAGAGGAGTCTTGGTCTGGTTTTTTGGTAACAACCTGGTACATTTTTAAAAGTTGTCTGGGTTTTCTAATTGTTTCTCAGCAGTCAAAAATGGAAGGGGAAGCTATGAATTGAGTAGCTTTTTGGCTGAAACTGTTTTTTCAAAAGACAATGAGTGCTTCCTCCCATCTTGCCTTGGTTCCTTATTTCCTTGCCATGTCCCTTTTCCTGGACATATCTTCAGGAAGACCACATTTCTTGCTGATCTCTGCACCAAGACAGATATTTTGGCTTGTAAAGGGTTCCTTCCCTAAGTTAGGGACATAAGCAGGAAAATTTTCCCTGCCTAGGCATCTTGAAATTTGGTTATTTCAGGCATATACCAAGCATTCAAAGTAGGGCAGCAGAGCAAGATGCTACACCTGTGCTTTTCTCTGAAAATACCGCAGCAAAGGCCTGTAGAAAGGAGAATACAGCAAGTGCCCAGTGCTGCTGCTGAGTGCCAGCAGGCAGTGGGAGCTGGCAAGCTCGGGAGCCACCACCTCGGATGCTGGCAGGAAGCATCAGTATAAAAGCTGTCTTTGAGAGCAACCCTCAGAGGGAGCCAGAAATATTCAGGAGATGTTGTTCCTCTGGGTGCTTGGGAGCATGATCTCAGCTGAAAATGGGGGAATTCTTGCCTGTAGAAAGGGGCTGCATTCTTGCTGCCTCCCTGAGTGGATAAAGGGCTCTTGACTCTCCATTGCAAGGCTTAGCCTATCACACAGCCCTTGAACCAACACAGATCTCTAAGGCAGAGGGGAAACCCTTGAGGGCTGTTGCTTACCTCAGAACAGAGCACTTCTGCCTGCACAATCTCATTTTCCTGTAGATGACGCCAGTCACCTGAAGATGTCTTTGCTCTGTGTGGAGCTGTGCCTTCCCCACCTCCAGCGGTGCCAGCTGAGGTCCAGAGCCACAATAATGTCAAAGATACAGGAAAACCAGGCAGGCACAAGGCACTCTGCTAACTGCTGTGTGTTTCTTTTTCTTTCAGTCCTCCCTTGGATTTATTGCCTTGGTGATCAGCACTCTGCACACACTCACGTACGGCTGGTCCAGGGCCTTCGATGAGAACCAGTACAAATTCTACCTGCCCCCAACCTACACCCTCACACTGCTTGTCCCATGCACTGTCATCATAGCAAAAGTCATCTTCAGCTTGCCCTGCATCCAGCACAGACTTCAGCGAATCAGGAGGGGCTGGGAGAAGGGCAGATACGTCAAGTTTGTTCTGCCCAGTGCAACGGGGGAATTTTCAAGTGGGGAGACCTCCAGCAATGTCTAACGGCCACAGCTTTGAGGATTTCGAAGCGGTGTCAACATTTCTATAAAGGTGTTTCTTTTTCTTAAATATATGTATGTTTTGGTATATTGGTATTGTGGATAAAAAAATAAAATTTGGTGACTTTAGAAAATGGATGACCATCAAACTAGGGTACACAGTAGTAGTTAAATTATATTGCGGATTTGCTAGGACAATTATTGCCTTAAAAAAGACTGTGAGAGCCAAGATAAGAGCACTAATATACATGGGAAACTGATGGACTCTGTTGGTCAGATCAGTCACTTGAGGTGCTGGCTGGCAGCTCCCCAAACCAGTGCTTCTCAGTTGCTTTCCTAGCTGCTCTCATAAATTTCAATGCCTTTTTTTTTTTAATATGAGGTTGCACAGATTTTCTGGGGTTTATGACAGCAAAGATCCCCTGCCTCTTGAGTGTATGGATCAATCAAGGCAGTGAGGTTTAGAAAGATCAATTGCCTCTGGTTTTGTTCTCCTCAGTGAACTCTGTGGACAAGTCAGAACAGCAATATCCGTGTTATTGTGACAGCAGATTTTACTAAAATCATCAAATCTGACAGCAAGCCCAGTATCCCTGTTCTCTCAAAGACAGACAGCACTTCTGGTCCTGGAAGCTGTGCCTGGTGCATGTTTATAAGCTGAGGAAATAAAGCACCTTTTCCAGCAGCATAAAAGCATTTGAGAGAGAGACATCCCCAACACCAGACGTCTGGTCTGCACTGCTGGCTCTGAGATGACAGCTACTGCTGCATGGTCTCTGTTATACTCAGCCAAAGTTTCAAGCAGTATTTGATTGAAATAGAGCGAGGATAATTATTGGAAAGGCCTGCTGCTTCACAAAATTACATGGAGAAAACCAAGGCCTTCCAGCTGGCTTTACATCAAATAATAGGGTGAAGCTTTTAGAAATCGCTGTCACCTGAACATTCCCATTTAAGCAAACAAAACTGCAGCTCTAAACCCACTGGTTTCACTAGCAATAGGAGATCTTTGAACAGTCGTGCAAAGGGATCAAGTCTTGACCACAGCATGAAAACATGGCAGTTGTATGTTTTGGGCACAGTCCTTCATTGCCTTATACCTTAAAAAGTCATTTGCTAGATCACAAAACAGGTATGAAATGCTCTTCTGACTTCACACCCACTGTGGATAAGGCACGGGGCAGAGAAGATTTCTGTCCTAATTTCATGTTTCACCTATCCCTTTCTATCAAGTTCTCACTCTTTATCAGAATAATTCTTTAGGTTTTGGACCTATCCAAATCAGCAAACAGTGAATAGACAGCCATCCACTAAAGCTCATTTAAAAGCAAGCAATCAGGATGACAAAAGACTACCTCAGTGAGGTCAGGTACAAGGACATGCCTGGAATAGCCTCATTTTCCTGCAGTTAAGGAAAAGACACTCAGTGTTAAGTATTGCTTTGAGAAACAAGAGCTGTCAGCACCAAATGAGGTACAGCTTGTGGGACAAGGAAATACTTGTTTCCAGACCAGGTAATATAAAGGGCAGGGAGAATTATCACCTTTGGGGCACATAAGCCCTTCTGCAAGCCAACATTGCTCCTGTAAGCTGGAAGAGTTCTGCACAGACAGAGAATCACAAGAAATCTCTATTTAGCCTCAAGTAACTACAGTGAGTAATATTCTCCAAATACTGCTCACATGGCCAGTGATGATACTAAGTGTTAGTTCTTGCCTAACATTTAGAGTAAAGTCTCCAAATGCTGCTTCCTTTTGTGGAATAAAAAGAAACTGGCCAGAGGGAAAAGCCTGGATTTCATGATCAGGTGATTTTTTGTTGTTGTTTCAATGGGGTTTGGGCAACATGGTGAAAGTACCATTCTTTCCCATTGTCCCCCTCAGCAAACTGAGTTTATTAGGCTTCCCCATCCACCTCCAGAACTTAGCCCAGACTGGCCCCTGACCAAATCACTCTCCAAGCAGAGTGATGACCCAACACTATTTATGTCTGGTTAGGTGATAGGTTGAGTTTCCACATGGATTTGAGACAGTTTCACCTGAATATAATTCCACCCACCCCAGTTTAACTCATCCTTGAGGGAAAACTGGATTTAGCAAGCCTGGCTGTTCAGTCATCTTTTCCACTTCATCATCAGGCAAAGACAACATAAAATCTCACCAGTTTACACTTTATGGTGTATTTCAGTGCCTTTTTTCCCATCTAGGTTTCTTTTTACATCTTTAGGTCAGGAAGCCAAAACAGATTAGGAGGCAGGGAAAAAACATTAAACAGGCTTGCAGGCTTTGTCTTCAAGGGGAAGAGCATAGTTCTATTTTGAGTCACTGCAAGGTTAAAATCTCACCTTTCTCCCAGCAGAAGGTTTGCACCCTTGCTTTGTTTACTTGACTTCCATGCCTGCAAACCCTTTCCCATGGCAAAGGGACAATTTCCATGAGCAGAAGGGGAGTCAGTGAGTCAGCATGGTGCTTTTCAGATGGACACAAGCCCAAAGGGACAGACAAGCCTGTTTAAAATCCCTGCAGCTCTACAGCATCTAAAATAAAAGCTGGTCAGTTGTCTCCAGGTAATGCCTGTGCCAACAGACTGGCCAGGCAGCCACCATCCCTTCTGAAAACCAAAACCAATTCCTACAAATGCAGAACAGCATTTCACATGATGCCCTCTGTATGCATCTGGTTCTTAAAACATGTGACACAACAGTTTGAGTAATTTCTTCTGATTCTGGAATGCTGAATGAATTTTTTCAATTATCTTTTTCCTAAGCATTTTTTTGATGTGCGTAGAACATTCAGTAAGATTGGTTTAAAACTTACTATTTAACTGGTTTTGTACTTGAAGTTTTTCTCTCTCTCTGTATATATGTACACACACACACACACATATATCTTATTGTGGAATATATAGCTGGAATGTAAAAATCTTTGTATTTTTATTTTCTGTACTGCCTACTATGTGCCTCTGGGATATGTAAGAGCCAAATAAAAAGCTGTAAGAGCAAGGCCAGTTTTAATCACTGGCCTCTGTAGTTCTATAAAGATACTCTGAACAGGTCTACATAACTATATCAGAACTTGTGTGAGTCTTTTTTCCCACCTCCCCCTAAACAAAACCATTACTTTAATGGCAGTAGTAGAGTACAGTGATTATCTAGAATTTAACCACTAAGAAATAAAACCCACTGCAGCCAGCAGCTTGTAGAAAGTCATTATCAAGGTAATGAAATGATCATTGCTGTGACCCATGGTGCTAGGGCTCAATTACTGAGTTCCTATGTGTGTGAGAGGGCACAAGTGTGTACAGACATGTATTTCATTACAGGGGGCTACTGATATTACACAGCACTTGTAGCACAAGATCAAACAAGCTTAATTCACTAAATAAAAAGTGCTGTTGATACAGAGTTCAAGGAAGAAGGAGTTCCAGATGGGGGACTCCAAAGAAAGATGGAGTTTTAATACCATAAATTTGTTCTCTGCTTCTTAAGTCACTTTTTCATACAAGTGGCATGCCA
The DNA here is from genome assembly GCA_025920805.1 of Petroica traversi. Taxonomy (NCBI): domain Eukaryota; kingdom Metazoa; phylum Chordata; class Aves; order Passeriformes; family Petroicidae; genus Petroica; species Petroica traversi. The sequence continues at coordinate 17,653 of JAHLSL010013264.1, read as the reverse complement.
GATCAACCAACTTCTGGATCTGCAGCATTGCATTTTAATGAGCTAATTTGTAAGTTGATTTTAATGAGTTCATTTAAATTCCTGAGCTGAAGATTAACCTCTGCAGGTACAGTTCTCTCACTCCTTCACTTTTATAATGCAAGGCTTTAAACGGTGCAATTGGTTTCTTGCTCTTCAGGGATTTACTCACAAAGTGATATATCAAACTATAGTTAAATCTTCAGGGGGATGCACTTGCTTCAGCACCTCTGGGCAATATATTTCCTCCAGTCTCTCCAAGATGGCCAGCACAGCTACAATCAGCAACAGAACTTGGTGATATTCTTGAGCTCTAAATTTCACACACTGCAGGATTTGCAGACTGTGCCTTGGGTTTGAGGAATGAGATTTGACACACTAGGACAGTTTTCTTTTCTCTGTTTATTGTGCCTTAATAAGCAGCATCAGCTTTGCAGAATTTCTGCACAGGTTTTTTACAGTGCAAGTGAAAACCACGCACATTTTAAAGCTGAGCATAGGATACACAGATATCATCTATGATTAGGGACAGTTCTTGTTAGCAGAGCATGTACAGGACATTCATAATCAAAGACTAAAAATAAGCATTGTCTGGGGCCAGCCAAGAGGATCACATATCACAAGCCACAGTATTAATGAAACCTTTCAAAGACTTAAAGTGGCACAAGTGCATCCTCCTAGGAAGATAATCTGCTTTAGATTTGGAAATCTCAGCACTGGAGGATGCAGTGCAGCTGCTGTTCAGCTGGTTAGTTACTCTTGTTATCTGCTTCCCCTATCTGATCTGCAATTAGCTACCTTCAGCTGCTGCATGCCAGCCTGCTGCCTTAAAGAGCTGCCTGCAGCCAGATGTCTGCTTTCAAGTAGCTGCCTCGTTCAGCACTCCAGAAAACAAAGTTGCTGTGCAAGATTCAAATCTGTGTTCTGCAGAACCAGTTGCGTTTGATTTGGGAGGGATGGGGCAGGGGAATAGTTGTGAAGAACTGGCCATGATGGTAACTGCTGGCTGTCATGGCTAGATTGCTGCTTTGGCTCTAAAGCCAGCTGATGCTCTCCACATGGATGGATGTAATCACAGAATCATATAATTATTTAGGTTGAAAAAGACCTTTAATATCATGGAGTCCAACTGTTACCCCAGCACTGCCAAGCCCACCACTCAACCATGTCCCCAAGTGCCACACCTGCAAATCTTCTAAATCCCTCCAGAGTTGGTGACTCCACATCCCAGGACGGCCTGTTCCAAAGCTTCACAACCCTTTTGGTGAATAAATCTTTCCCTAATATCCAATCTAAACCTCCTCTGGCCCAGCCTGAGGACATTTCCTCTTGTCCTGTCACTGTTAACTTGAAGGAAGACACCAACGCCCAAATAAAAGCATAGAGGCAAAGATGTGACCTCAAAGTAGTGTTGAAATCAGACCAATACCATGCCTGCCATTTTAAAAATCCTAGTTCACTGAAGAAAAGGGGCTTCCCAAACTCATGGAACTTATGTTCCATGGTCTTTAGGTTAGAAAGCAAAATTAAACCCTCTCAGATGTGGAATGAGAGCAGACAGCAGCAGCTCTTTCAGTTCTTGCTGACATTCCTGGTACACAACACTGTAAGTCCCCTGCCAGAGAGCAGGAATGGACAGACAAAGGTAAATTCTTATATTAATCTGTCATACTGGCCCCATTAATTTATTGACTACAAACTGAAACTCCTATTCTGGCTAGTTGCTTGTGTCCTACCCAAAAGGAATGAATCTATTGGTATCAGAGGGGGAGGATGATAACAAACAGAAGCTACAATCCATATCTAATCAAAAATACCAAATCTACTTGGAAATGAAAAGTGTGTGCCCCGTCCTCTCCTCCACTGCATCACCACCCCAAACAGCCACCTCTCCTCTCATCTATCTGCCATGCATGCCAAGCCTCCAGACAAGATCCTGGTCCCCAGCCAAGCAGAACTGGGTGCTGTGCAGAAGGGATAGAAGCAAGAAAAACACCTCCCAAACAACCTGCACAGCACACTGGCTGCAGCCATGCACAAGAGTCTTCCCCTGCACACAGCCCAAGACTGCACAGCTGCAATTTCTCCTGCATCACCTTCAGAGTGTGAACAGTGTTTGAGGGTTACAGTGATAGTTTGGAACTGAGAAACAGCTCCCATACACAGCAAGCTGTTCCAAACCTCTAACGTGACACCAGTGTGAAACGCTACAAAAAAGGAACTAAACAAGCAGCCCAAAACAGGAGGAAAGAATATTTTCATAACCCAGGCTCTATCTGCCACTTTAACTTCCCTCTCTTTGATACCTCCCTAGCACCTGCAAGCTGCTGCAAGAAAAGTGATGGGAATCTGAGCAGAAACTCTGTCACACCTTGTCCCTGTGCAAAAATTCAAATTCAGCCTTTTAACCAGGCAGCATCTATGCATGTTCTAATCACTGAAAGCATAAAGCTGTGCACAGAGCTTGGATTAGTGGTCCAAAATTCATATTCCATCTCAGCTCAGGAAGCATAGCCCAGAGAATGCAGCACCAGGTTCTTCTTAGCCCTTGCTCTGCAAGGAGGAAATAGTGGGAGCTTAGGGTCAGAAGCATGGAGGATACATTTGTTGTGGGTTTAAGCTGTGTTGCTGAAGATGTTTTGCTCTGCTTTGCATGTGTGTCTGTTCCAGATGGTTTTCCTTGTGTTTGAAAGAAATAGGCATACTTAAAATCTACTTTACAAAACCTCAGCAAATTAACACTGATCTTTTCCAGACAATTCTTCAAATGAATGTTCTGCAAATGCCTCCTCACAGCATGCAAACATTTAGATACGCTGGGAACTGGCTCTGCAAAGGATGCTCTCTAACAAGAGGAATTTAAGCACTGAAACCAGATCAATTTGCCGCTTTTTGATTTTAATATAAAAATAAATACTTTCTGCAAGGAAAGACTCAGCTTTCATCACCAGAACCCTAGCACAGACTTTTCAGGCTAAACCAGTTCACAGATAAGCACTTTTCATAAACATGACACATCTCTTGGCTTACAGAGGTTCTGGAGGAGCAAAGAACAGGCTGTGCTGACATCTGGTGGCTTTCTCTGCAGGAAAAGCATTCATGGCAACAGGTCCTGGCGTTTCACTGCCTTTTGTTTTTTCCCTTTTGCATTCCTTTTGTAACTCTTTCACTTCTTTACAAGTTACAAAGCATTGTGATAAAAACATTTTTGTTTCCACTGGTTGGTGGACAGTGCCATCCTATGAAAGTCTTCCTGAAATGCAAGAAAGGAGCCTTTGTTGTGCATTATTAGTGACAGTGTAGAAAAGGTCTAAAGGTCTCCTTTTCAAAGTGAATTTTTTCATGAACAAATTTTTTTTAAGTATATTCACTGCCACAGGAAATGCTGCTATTGCATATCAGATGAGGTGCAAACCTAACCATTAAAGCACTGGATATCAGCACAGTGGCAGCAAGAAGCAAAGGGAAGTGGTTGGGGAAACGTTTGAACAGACAGCTGGGTCTCTGACTCAATAGGAAATGGGGAGCAGAGAAAAGTCAATATCCTGATAAAATGAAAAACAGCAAAAGTTGTCTATTGCGCCTTTCTTGACTCATTAATCACTTTCAAATCTGTGCCAAGGAGTACTATGGAAAGGGAGCAATGGAAGGAGGATCAAGTGCCAACCAGGAAGCCTGAGCTCATTCCAAACTGTTCAATAACCAAAAGTGTACACTTGCCTTAGGCACTTGTAATGCCTCCAGCTATCTGCCCTGCTCTGTGTCTGGGATCCCATTAGTCACAGCAGACCAAGAATGAGTATTCCATGTTCTGGTTGTAGCTTCTTGGTCTTTGGACACTCAGGATTTCTTTGGCTATTGGCTCCCAAGGACAGGGCCCATGGCTGTCCAGTCATGGCTGGGGAACTCTTGGACTGCTACTTGCAGGCTCATTTTTAAGTAAGTGATCTGTCAGGGGATGTTAAATACTGCCAGGGTGTGAAAGAGAAACACCACAGCTTACAACATATTTCTGGATCACCTTTAAGTCACAATGTTTACATTAGATAAAGCAGTTAACTGTGACAGTGGTGCTTATCAGAGTTCTCCTCTGTGCCATTGGTCAACATTTAACTCAGCTGCCCATGTCAGCAGATTTTTCTTAACTCTTGCTTCTTCAAAAGGCAACATAACTACCTCTGGGCAGAAAAATAATTAAAACCATTGAATGCAGAAAGAGTTATGTGACAAAGCCAGAAAAAACAAGATGCCTATTTGAGTTCATTAATTCAAATCCAAAATTATGAAAAAGCACCATTTTTATACCTTAAGGTCTATAGAAAGCAGCACTTCTCTGGTATCTCTGCATGAAGAGTGCTGCACATGCAGATTTTGCTGTTTATTCAGTTACACTGTTACCTCTTCTTCATATTTATGATAATTCCTTTCCAAATTTTCTCACTTCTCCTTCAGTAGCTATTCTTTCACATCTCCTAATCAAACTCCAGTCTCTCTGAAGACTTTTTTCTCCAAGAAACAGCCAAGCCCGACACAACACCCCAGGGTTTGATTTGACTGCCTTTCCCTGCTACAGTGCTACAATCCAGGATAAATTTTATCTTGTTTCAGTGTCCTCTCTGAGTATTGTTCCTTTGTTTAACAAAAAAATGGTGAATGGTTCCAAGAACATCCCACTGTAACACGAATCCTTATTAACCCCACAATGCCTAAGAACACTGACAAAGCTGTATGACCTTACCCCACTACACCTCTGATTAAAAGCAACTGTAAACCAATTGCACTTCATGATTTCTGCCAGGATAACAAACCACAGGACTAACTCTGTGATTTCCTTCAGCAGAAAGAGGATTTCAAAACAACATGGGCAAAGACATCTCAGTCTTTACCAATTTATTAGCCAGCATTCAGAGATTTCATTCAGTGCTCAACCATCCTGGAATCAAACCTACTTTGATACAAGGCTGTACCATATCCCACCAAAACATGTTGGAACAGCATCTTTCCTAAAAAGTTTTCAGTTATTATTTGTGGTTTTGGGGTTTACTTGAAAGAAACATTACTGAAAGTCCCGTTAAAAAAAAAATAAAAACAGAACACAGTAGAAAAACACTTCCGGAAGAAAGCAGTTTACAAGTATGGCCATTGAGAGCATTACAAAAGGCTCCACTGTGCTGCTGGAGAAAATAGCCAATGAAGTGCCATTGCCAGAGAGAACTGAAACCACAAAGCAGTAGTTTAACTCTTCCCTTGGAAAGATGTGCCAGGCACATCGTTCTTGAATATCTGGAGTAGAACATTTACAGTTTTTCCCACTGATGCTGTAGAATTGCTTTTCCACTGTACCACACTTGATGTGACACTGCAAGTTTGGAACTGTGCAAGCCCAGAAAGGACAATTGTTAAAATGTGGTGACTCTTTCAAACACAGATGCTTTCGAGAAAAGGGATCACAAAACTAATCCAAATCTGCCTGAAAGGGCTGGAGACCAAATTCAAATCCCCAGCACAGAGGAAAAGAATGGCAGTGCTTGCTCATTCTGAGAGCCTGCATGTGCTGACAGACACCATTTAGGTGCCTTGGCAGGCCTGCCTGAGACACTGAACTCTCTCTACACCATCTATTCTTACAAAGTTACTTTCTTTATAGTATATTTGGCTGAACAAAGATGGGGTAGTCTGGAGTGCAATGCATCAGCTTGAACTGAGAGGATGAGCACAAACTTGTATTAACCACATAAATCTGCAAACATGACAGACTGTGTAAGAAGGCAGCTGAACACGAGCCCCTGTTTGGGGACCAGGTACCAGCAACAGAGAGGCTGCCTGGACAGAAAGAGAAGGCAAGAGGTAAATTCTCCTTACAAATTCATCAGGGCATGCATAATGGCACCTACAGCCCAGGAGAACATAGGTGACTTCAGTGACACAGGATTCCTCCTTACAAGATAAAGATACAATTATTTAATCACGGCTGAGAAAGGGGTAGAGTTACTTCACAAGAAAATAAAACTCTGAAGCAAAGCTGTTGGTGAGTGCAACAGCCTAAACCAGAGTTGTCAGAAAGGATGAGGAAAATTAAGTGGGAACAAGACATAGAGGGTTCTTTGGCCCTACATCTAAAATGAAGGGAAATTTTATTTAGATACTTTTGAAACCACACATGTCAATAAAAACAATAATCAAAGCTCTAGGAAATGGTAGGGTTACTCCTCCAGAAAGTCTCATGGCTATAGCTTTGTCAGCTCTCAGCCAGAGCTCAGGGTAGATGTGTAGGTCTAAAGCAATTGCACGTGAGGACTCTTGATTTAGCAGAGCCCAAAAAGGCTGCTAAGGCAGGGAGCCAGCATCATTCCCATTCCAGTGAAGGGAGGCTTAAAGGCACAGTGTCCCACACTGGTGCCCCCTGAAAAGCATTTCATATGTGGTATCTATCTAAAGGTGCTTTATTGGATGCATGATTATTTCCTGTTCTTCTTAATTTGGTTCACGTAGCAGGAAAGCTTGGAATTACCAAGAACAAACACATAGCAACAGATTATTTGGCTCATGGAAAGCATAAAGGAATCAATTCCAGTCTTGAAGACATGTGGTTCACAGACTGGGCCTCTCCTCGCAAAAAATGCAACCATTCAGGTTTTATTCTTAAAACTGAAACCATGAGCTTTCACTCCACTTGGAAAAATGCCCAATTCCTGCTTAGGCACACTGATGTCCTGGCAGAACTTGAGCTGCTACCCCTGTGTGAAGGTGTCTCCAAGAAGCAAAGCCAGAAAGAGGCGAGCTGGTCCTTGGACACAAAAGCCTCCCACCAGACATTTGTCCCTTTCAGCATGCTAAAGAGGGCTGGGAGAGAGGATAATGGAAAGCATTCACCACTGAAAAGCGTGAAACACTGGCCAGTCTGCACTATTTAAACAAAAGAGACCAAACATAAAATGAGAGAAGTAAAGCTGTGACTCAAAACAGAGAAAGTCTCTTCTCAAGTTCTTTAAAATACCCAGTGATTTGGTCATAAAACATTTCATTTCATTTGAAGTAGATTTCACTTCATTTTCATTAGAAGTTAGCACCGTAATGGGATCTTCCTGTGCAGTGTATAATTTCCATATGCAGTCACTGTCTGCTGTGGGATCACACCAAGAACATGTGTCACAGGTCAGGGATGGCACTGCCTGAGGCTCGAGAGCTAATCACAGCAGAAAAAAAAATAGGGGGAGGAGGAAAAAAGTCATTTATGTCCCCCAGTTTTCCTTCTCTCAGCCTTAGCATATTGACAGAAATTAATTTCTATAGGAAGGGAATTGCACTGTTTGCAAAGAAATCCTCTAGGATTTATTGATCTTTAAGAAAAATCTCATTAAGCAGAATAAGGAAAATTTACAACAGGTATGGGAAAACAAAACAATCTCTTGGGATCTTCACCAGGCCGAAACAGGATTAGCTCTGTACTTCCTGTAATCTTCCTCACAGAAGAATGCTAATTCCGTCTCATTTGCTAGAACAAATAAAAAATTACATATTTAGCACACCAGTAAATGAATCACCAACAGCCAGCTATATAGAATCTTACAAGGCTAGTAGCAACTTAATGGTCAAAGACAATTATAAATCACCACACACTCTTCTTTGTCCTCCTCATATTTTTGCAAAAAAGATTTCAGTATAAAGATGGCATTTAACCTCGTTAAAAAACACCCCAACAAACAATACCACCAAGAACATGAATATATAACAGTAAATATGTACACAAGACCCCTCAAGATTTGTTTAACACAGTCTTTAGAATTGTTTGTATAAGCATTCAGCAAATTAAGCAATTGCATTTCTAACACCTTCAAATGCTAGGAAAGTAATGAAGCATGATATACTCTTTTTTTGTGCATTTTTCTGCTAGGAAAGGGAGAAAGAAACTTCTTTTTTTCCATTAAATTAGCCTGTAGGTATAATAATTTAATACTTAGAGGATCAGTAGAATATTTTACAGATCACTTTACATTCTCCCTCATGACCCATCAAAATATGTGTCTGAAGAAGTTAATTTTTTGCCCTGCTGATGATTAATTCATGAGGCTTCAACAATATGCAAAGTGAAAGACACAAATTGGCTTCTCCAGCAATACCTTCAAATACCTCTAATTATTCACAGGGGATATGGCAGAGCTAAAGGACCCACAAAGGTTCAGAACAGTCACAATTCTTTCAACCCAGTAGGTCAAGGACTTCCTCTTCTAAAACAATAAGTCAGCAACATTACTAATTCAGAACAGAGACAAATCTGATGGAAAGCCTTCACAATTATTAAACATGGAATTCTTTAAGGTGCTGAGCCAATAAGTTCCACATTCATTTTTTAAATTAAACCTTAAGTTAATGAAGTCTGCCTGTCTTGTAAAAAAAAAAAAAAGAAAAAAAAAGTGTAGAAGGGATTTTAGAATCTCAACTAGAAAACAGACAAGACTGTTTGTAATGAATACTGAACGCTTTATTAACATACAGCCTGCTTTAAAAAAAAATGCAAGCATTAACTTTGCTGACTGGATAATAACTGTAATAATAATCACTACTACAGAGGCTTTCCTGAGGATACTTATCTAATGTGCTCATAATTTATAACTCTCTAGCCCAGCCCTGTATAGTGCCAAGGGCAATCAACTGCAGCTTAGGAAAAATGTTCTATATGTATCAGAATTTCCCAGGTTTTCTAATGGTGATTCTCTGTTTTATCCTAGTAAGTCTTGTCCAGACTAAATGTTGGAAAAATTTCATATCTCAATAGGAGATTTCAAATTTTCTTACTGAGTTAAAGAAAATGTACAAAATTATCATTTTGTGCAAAATGAGGACCAGTGGTACATGATACATGCTATCACTTCTTGGCTTACTCTTTTCCACTTCTTGTTGAAGGAGAAAAGTAAAATCTCCAAGATTTTACTACAGTGACCCCACTCCTAACTTAGCTAATTTTCTCATCAAGATACCCTGGAACATATCAAAATTCAAAATGGCATATAGGCACGTTGCTTTATGCAAAGAAAGGGTTTCCTCTTTTATCACAAATATCCTCTATATACTAATGACTAATAACTGCTGTTATTCAGAAAAAAAAGAGAAAAAATGCAGTTTTAGATCATCTTCTGCCCTAAATGAACCACCTCTCCCTTTGTACAGAGACACAGAACAGGCTGTTATTTCTTATTTCCTTTCACTGTAACACTTAGTCTGATGTTTTGACACCTTTCTTGAGATCACATCCAAGTGTTTCACTGCTGTAGCTACAAACCCAGTTTCAAAGATGGATAATATATACAAATATTTATCCACACCTTTTTGAAAGAAGACAATCTTTGTTGTTTCTAATTCAACATTTGGCACTGTCATCAGTCCCTCTCCTGAACTGTACTGCCTCTTATGCCTTACACAGATAAAGATCATGGTTAAGTGAATCTTCTGCTAACTAAATTACAAATCTATGAGGCTTGGGTGCCTGTAATCCTCCCTTTTTTTCCCTCTACAGACAAAAAGATGCGGTGTAGTAAAAACTATGATTCATATTATAGGTACAGTCAGAGACCTTTAGGAAAGGAATATTGAGACCAATTGTAGCTCACACCAGAGGAAAACACTGAAGAGCCATCTCAAGTCATTTAAAACCAGAAAAGAAATCGCAGGAAACAGGAGAGCCAAGTAACCTGTGAGAAAGAAATCCCATTCCGTAGCTGGGAGCAATCAGTGAGCACCAGCAGCAGGAGGGAGTCTCCTCTGTGAAGCCCCTGCACTTAGAGCACAGGCAGTTAAAGCTTTCCAGCCAGGCAGATCAGATTCAAATCAGCAAACGTCCATATCAAGGTGGAATGCAACCACATCCCCTAAGTACCCTGCTGCCACAAAGTCATTCAGCCACATTTAGGAGAAGCCCAAAGGAAGTCCAGGGACCATCAATTTTATCATGACAGACATTTCTTTACATTATTACCAAAAGACATGCCCTATATGTAGTCTCCTGTCAAAATGTTGAGAAATCAGGTCAAGTTTCAACTCTTTGCTATGTTCAGCACATTCTCTAAATGATACTACTCGAGCTTTCCTGAGCCATCTGGCTATCAGGCACTGTATGCTGCACATTAAACAAATCTAATCTTATTTCATTATTCCATGCTGGTTCCACTACTTATATTTCTAACCAAAACATCAGTTTAAATGTTACTGATAAGACTAAGCAGACACGGTACTAATAACCTATCTGTCAATCATTTAAAATCACTCTCAGCAGAATTATAAGCATACCCTCTAAAAATCACAATTTGCATTCTGAACACTTGGAGTGCAGATACCTGCTGCCCTCAGACCAATGATTTGAATAATGCTTCTCTGAATAATTATCAAGTCATGTAAAGAGCATCAGAAATAGCATTTACTTTTCAGCAGCCTGTCCAAACATAATCAGCCAGTTATCAGTTTAATGCTGCCACAAGGAACAGCATCTTCAGTCAATACAAATGCACTCCTACCTACTCCAGCTGCTTTCAGTGTACTGTCTTCCTTCAAAATCCATCTGTCATCATCTTCCAAACTCACCACAAGCTCACCAGTCTACAAATAAGAGAACCAGAACACAAAGATAAGAGAAATTTACTGATTGCTCCTGCCCTAATCTTGTTTGACAGTGGAGAGATCTGCCTGCATCAAAGCATGCAAAAGGGGAAGAACACAGCTAATAATCTTACCTTAGATTTGTGTGCTTGGTGAATAATCTTCATTGTATCTGAAAAAAAAATCAGTGTTTTACTGAAATAAGGCTTAATAAGCAGACAACACTGAGAGTTGTACTTGAGAAAAGAGAAACAAACAAAGGGGGAAGCTTCAAAATCTTTTGTTATTTACAATTTTGTGTATTCAACCTGGAAGACAAGAAAACATCTTAATCTCACAGCCCTGCAGCCACAGTCTTAAAGCAGTCAATGCTACATTAAGGTACCACATCCTATTGGGCTTCTGTCTGCCGAATTACAATAACCAGCTAATGACCATCTCAATTGCCAGTCAAAACACATCAATTTAAATGGCACTTAGGGTGTTTTAACTTAATAGGTTTTACACATGCAATTGGGGCAGGACCAACAGCATTTATGCACTGTCAACTGCCACAGCTAAGCTGATAGGCAGCAAGTGATTAAGACACAGTAACTTGATCTCTTCAGATCATCCCTTGAAATTCTTCTTCTCGTGATTACAACACCCACCATCCACGGCAGAAATTTCGTTAAGCAAGTTCATTTTCCATGAACATGTACAGTGTCTTCTCTTTATGCTGTACCCTCTTCAATAATTTTTATCTTATATTTGTGTAGTGTAGTACTTTTAGAAACTAAAAAAACAAAATTATCACTTTCTTCTGGCAATATGGGCAGGGATTTTCTAACAGAAAGGAAAAACAGAGGAAAATAACACGGTCACTAAAGCAACTGGGTGAGTGCAAGGATCCAGAGGGAGTGGCTTAAAGCCATGCAACACTTAAAAAAAAAGACTGAACTCTGAAGACTCTATGTTAGAACAAATTTGGAGCAACACATCGATCCCTTCCCAGCAAAGAAGAAAAACCAGTTCTGCTTGTCTGCTCATTTTCTGTTCTAATTTAGTTTTGTGCATTGAGTGAACATTACATGTTGAAATAGTCTGGTAAGACAAGGATGCAGCAAAATTAACTATTGGCTAAACCACCTTTCAAATTACCAGGAGCAAATATGCAGATATGTTCACAATAACAGAGATCCCATTCCCACTCAGAAGTTTGCTTCCACACCATTCTGGCCCATTTTGAACACTGTTTTAAACATTACATAATGTAAGAAGTACTCTGTATTCTCACTGCAGAGGTCACTGAGAAGGCAGCCCTGGCATGTTGTAATAATTGTTGTATTAGAAGCAAGGCAGATGTTAAATTGCAATTACAAGGATCCATTTTGCACAAAAAGGCCAAGCAATAACAGAAAAAATATATTGCAATAATGTAACTTATCTACTACAGCAATTAAACCCAACCTGTGCCTGTTAGATTTAAGCTCCTCTGTCGACTTTGACACATTACCTATCCTCTAGTCTTTGTCTCAGTTTTACTTGCTCAGCACTCCATCACTGGCACCCAGCAGCACCATGGCTTCTTCTGAGCTATTAAATGGCTTCTTTAACTCTGCTGCAGAGATGAAACCACAGTCTCCTCTCATATGTAAGTCCTCTGACTGGCCTTTGCTATTTCATCCCCATTTGGTCCCACTCAATCATACTGCCAGTTTTTAATCCTGCCTTTTCTGATAATAGGTCTATCATGGCAATTGATAAGATACCACTTTCTAAGTGATTTTATAAACTACCTGCCATACTGCTCCACATTCATGGATGAAAGAAATAAAACTGAGAAGCAGATTATGGAACAATCTGGCACCCAGAAAGCCAACATCAGTGAAAAGATGGCAATGACAAGGTACTAAGATAAGACTGACTCAGAAGAGTTCTAGACCAAGAAGAAGTATGATCCATACTAAGATATTAAGCGAAAATGAAAATCAGAAGCTCTGAGATGTGAATTGGAGCACTAATCCAAGAGCAAAAATGTGATGGCATTATATATGATGTTAAAACAAAGTGGTGCTGAATTATGCAGGGAAGGAGGCTGAAACAGGCAAGGAGAGAGACAACCAGACCCAACCGAGATTTCTGGCACTGCCAAGCAAAACAGGAGGAAAAGTCTGACTCTTATTGGCACTATTCATGCAGAAGTCTCACTCCCTTTCCTCACAAAAACACAAGAAAGACAGCAGAGCACTGTAGAGACAGCAGATATGCTGAAAACATGAACCTGGATGTTTCACAGCCTGAGGGGAAGGTGAGGAACCCAGCTTTGATTTTTCTGTGTGAAAATTTTCCTGCAGTTAGCACCATCACAGTAAAAGTAGTACTGGTGCAACTGGTTTTAAAGTTATGCTCAGCCCCACACAGCACAAACAGGCCCCCAGCCACCACACAGACCTTGGGAAAAGCCAAACTGATTTCTGAGTGATGAAAGAGCGAGCAGCACAAGGGATACAGCTGAAGGCAGTTCTAGACAGGAACCCCTCATCCAGCCAAAGCCACAGACAGAGTGAAGGGCACCTCCAAAATCAAACTCACACTTACACATGTCAAGACCCTAAGTAACAAATTAAAAATAATTTTAACATTCAAATCCTTGCTGTTGATGTAGCACCAATCTTAACCCCTAACTCTTTTTCCAGCTTCCATTTGCATTCTCTGTTTCACGACCAGCAAGAGCACAAAATTAAATCCATGGCTTTTTTTAAAAATAGGCAAATAGCGTTTATTACCATTCACATGTATTAAGTAGGTTTCTCGTTCAGTTCTTTGAATCTCTGTAGAGGAAGGAGTTTGTCAACTCCAAGAACATGGGAGACAGAGGATCACTTGCAGGAAAACTCCAAGGGAACTTTGAGAATTACCAAGTTTAGGAAAAAATATGTGACTGACATCCAAGTTTACAAACTCCAAGAAAGGAAGTAATTTAGTCTATTTAAAATCTTTTCTCTGTCCCAAACAGATGAACTGGACATGTTCACAAAAAGGAAATACACATATAGCTTTACATTAGATGATAAAGTCAGCCTAAATTTCACATCATGCTATTTCATACCACCAGCTTGTATTTAAGAGTTTTCATATCTATTTTGAGCAAAATTCCCCTGTTTCTCTTATATTGTGTAACCTATTTAAGTCTTAAGCATTTTCTACTTCTTGCCTTCAGCTTCTGCTTCACCATCAGTAAATAGATACTGAAGTACATAAGCACACAGAGAACTGCAATTTCAAATTGTTTTGAGACCATGAGCTGCTCAGTAGGGTAAAGACAGAGTTAAAAGGTACATATAAAAGTAGTAAAAAATTAATATCAAAACCCATCATTCCCAGTGGTAAATAATGTAGACCATGCAGCCTAATTCAAAAATTAAAACAGATCTTCAAAGTAATGGTCAAGTTCTGCAGACAAGGTCCCAGTGGCATAACTCTGGCTACAAGAGCTGGATAGAGTTGCAAATGTAGACAGGCACTGGCACCAACATTAGTATTGTACAGCAGTTATTTTTTAAGTTGTATAAATGCTGGTGTAAAATATTATGTAGTCATTTGACAGTAATTAGAACAAGAAAAATGAAAAACACATACCATACTTGTAATTTTTAAAAGGAGGAGGAAGTCCTGTTCTTGAAGATACATCTATTAAAATAAAAGCACAAAGTTAAAATAAAGTTCTATTTTTAAATTATTTCCAATATTTCATTTTCCATTACTGTGCAGTGTTTGCACCCCCTGGGCAGCCTTTACATCAAAATAAATCTGCAACATAGGAGACTTGTTTGAGCATCAAATATTAAAACACAGCCTTTGGCTCAGATTTTATAGTGACTCCAGATGTGAATAACTTCATTTGAGTGTGAAGTCCCTCTGAACAAAACAGCCCATGAGGACAGAGAGTGAATGCAATTAGGGCTTGATCATGGGAGTCTGATCCTTCAGAAATCTTCCAGGAACATCCTTTAATGGTTTGCCCAGCATCTCTCTTTACCTTACACAAATGGCTGACAACTGTGATTCAGGACTGAAGGTAAACACATCCATGAGAACCAACCACAACAAGGAAGCCAAACTGTAGAAAATGAACTCTTTAGCTGCTTGCAGGACACAGCCCATAAGTAACTGCAAGAACACTGACACCTTCCCTGGTGCCAGTGCTCCCAGTGACTTACCCAGTGCCTCAGAAGGCCCAGCCACCTGTGGGGTGCCCAGCAGCAAGGGGGCTGAAGCCACGATTTCTCCAGTAGTTTAACCATTCATCTCAAACTGCCTCTTCCAAACAGATTACAGTACAGGAAGGAACAGGGTGTTTGGATCCCTGGGGAATGAGGTTCTAAAAAGTCTTGTTCAAGACATTGGCTTTGCCTCAAGTAACAGCAAGTTGCAATACTGCAAACATCAAAAGCAAGTTCCTTAGCATTGTTTATTTTCTTCTTCACAACAGCAGCTGTGCCATATGACCTGAAAGTGCTTGCAGTTTTCTAAAAGCATCCTAGGATCTTGCCATGCCTATCACTGTCTAGAAGCATGGAAATTGCCAAACACAAGACACCCATGAGTCCCAGGGCAGTGTCCTAGGAGTTGCTCAAATGTTATCATCTAAAACAGCTCAAGACTTGTTTAAGCTGACTTAATGCAAAAAAAAAAAAAAAGTTATTCTGTACCCTTTGAATGTCTTCATTTAGGTGTGTGGAAATTCACCTGCAAGAGTAAGGGTAACACCCTAATTACCAAGTCACTGTGTGGGCTGGTCTGCAGTACTCAACTTTTAGATTCACTGTTGCTTTCAACCAAGCTTCTAAAACAGAAAGCCCACAGATGAGTAAATCTGCACCACAAAGCTCAAGATGGAAACGAAAACTCAGAAACAAACATGCACAGTGAGACCTCATAGTGTCAAAAACAAATTTTCAAGATCCTCTCTTCTCACAAATAGCAAACAGACTTGCATTCCCACATTCCACATATTTGTGTAGTTAGGAACAAAGACTTTCCAAATTCTATTAATTTATTCCTATTAATTTATGAATATTTGCCTGACAGCATCACTCAAAGAGCCTCAGGCACTGAGTCAAATGCAGCAATGCCCTTGTTTCTTTAGACTAAACATGGGGATTTGGGCAGGAGAAGAAGTCCATGCAAATTCAGGCATGGCACACCAACCATGGAAGCTCTTATTAACTCCAGACCTTTCATCTAAGGGAGGGAAGCACACAGGGGATGTAAACACAATGCTGTCATCTCTACCAAAGCCACAGAATTCCCATTCATTTGCTCCCCTCTGTTTTCCTGGGCAGGGACAGCAGCACCTGGGGCTGAAGCGATGAGAGCAGCACCTCTTACCCTTCCTCACAAAGGCAATGAAGTCCTTCACAGTCTGATCCAGGGGCACTCCATGGTACACCACAGGCCTGAAATTGCGGTGCTCGAAGGAGCGCACCAGGCGAACTGTGACAGTCGAGCCTTCTGCTGACATCAGAATTAATTCTGAATAACCTGGGAAACAAAAGGCAGGAATTACTGCCTTTCCTCCATGTACGAGCACTGCTGGAAAACCAGGGGCAGGTGGGGCCTCATGCAAAGAATAAAACATGATGAGAAATCCAACAGCTCTGTGCCTTTCAGGATTTCACTTCTGATTCCCACTGGAGCAGTAACAGGGTCTCAAAACAAACAGGGCATTACTGACACTCCAGTATCTATGCTGTGAAATGCCCCTCCAGACTCCCTACTAATCATGCAAAAGTGCTATGGATAAATGCAAGCGAGTTGTGAAGACTTTTCCTCTGGGCAAGTAACCCTGTGCTCTAGAAGAATGTCCTAATACAAACTAACCCAAACAGACTTTTCAACGTACTTAAGTTGTAGGGAGTGTAATTCCCTGAAAAATGCCTAAGCTGTTACACAATGCCCATTTCACCTCCCCAGGGAAAGTGAAAAACCGCCCCCACATACACAGGCAAATAATTCTCCTGGTACACTACTGCATAATTAAGGGATTTAATTTATAATAGTCAGTCCCTAGAATGGCTCTGTGGGCTTATACTAGAGAGCAGAGCCTAAAGCTGAGTGGCCTTGTCAACCCAAAACCCTCTTCAAAAAAGCCCACGTATTGTTCCGTTGGGTTTTTTCGTCTCCACAGGAAAATAAGCATTTTTCTATCTAGACAAACTCTGTTTTTGGCGCTGGGCATCCCTCAGGTTCCTGGGCACACACGAAAGTGCCATGGCTGCTGCAGCAACGAGCAAGGACTGCAGCCCATGTGTCAAACATCAGCACGACCTTTGCACCTCCCATCCCTGAGCAAGCATCTCAGTCACCACCCCAGTCCTGAGAGGGAGTCTTTTACTTATCTATCCTCTTACATTCTTTCTTATGTCCTTTTTTGTGTGCCTTCTTTTTTTTTTTTTCTCTCTGTTTTTTTTGCTGTGGGGTTATTGAAGTGCCCCACCATCATGCAGGTGCATCCCAGCCTTGGCTGTATTTGTCCCAGCCGCAGCCTGGCCAAACAAACCACCAATATTTTCATCAAGTGCTGTCTGCAGAACGGGGACAAAGGCCTTCCACCACACAAGGCAACTTGCTTTTACACCCCTTGGTTAATGATTCCCCGAGTTGTTCCAATTCCATTTTAAATGAACTGTGTGTATCACACACCACACAAATAACACATGCCAATCAAAAAAAATCATACTTTGCACCTGAAAATAACTCGATTTATACTAAGCAGCAAAGATGGATGTTTCCTTGGTGCTATTCCACATGGGCTGGTGACTTGGAGGGTGCAGTAAAGAGCACGGCATTCAACTCACTTGCTTCTCAGCAACATAGAAAAACACTGTGGGAACACAAAATCGGGAGCACAATGAGAAACCGCCGATTTTCATATTTACTACTCAAACCGACCGCACGCGGGGCTGCAGCCATGTACCGCCCCGCGCCTCCACGGAGACATGGTGGCAGGTGGGAGGCGCTGGTGGCCCGATCCTCTGGGAGAGAAAGAGCTCCCCGGGGC
>JAHLSL010013263.1:0-28553 GCA_025920805.1 Petroica traversi | reverse complement strand
AGGGAAGGGAAGGGAAGGGAAGGGAAGGGAAGGGAAGGGAAGGGAAGGGAAGGAGTCTTATGAATTCTCGCTAAATCTACTGGGAAAATTGCCTTGAAAGTATTTTAAAAGTAAGACATAATATAAGTTGTAATAATTAAAACAAAAATATTTAATTGATACTTCTTTCCTTGTATAGAAAAAAATGTATTTTACCACCAATAATAAAATTGAAGTCAATATTTTGAATTGATAAGAAGCTACAACAATGGTGTATTTATCTTTTTTGGTCACTCATATTGCTGCTGTTTTAAACTTGTGGTTATATGTAGAATAGAGAAATCTAATGTTATTTGTACATAGAGGTTGATTTTTAACTAATTTATAATTTTCATTAAAATATTCTGCAAGAGTCTATACTTTAAGCTGAACAGGAAATTAATAAAGATCCTTAGTGGCCCTGGCATCATTTGAACTAATACAATACTGAATAAATATGTTTACCTTGATATGAAATTAAATTCTGTGTCACACATTTTGTTTTCTTTTTTTGGTACTTTTGTTGCTCCCAACATGCTTCCTAACAGTTTGAAGCTTTTGATTATACTGACATCCATAAAGCTAGTATTACACAACTTTGGCAATTATAGCTATTTTCTCCATGACAGGTGCGCCTCACTCCTATTAATAGGTACTTAAGCAAGTACCAAACTGATTTTATACCTATGAATGAAGTATACAAACACTTAGAATAATTTCCTCTTTGTGAATGTTGTCTTTGGAGGATACTTTTTTTTTGTTTTTAAAATTTCATTTAAAATGTAAGTGGTTTTATGGTCTGTTCTCATGCTGTGTGTAAAGCAAGATAGAAACTCCCAAAGAGCTCCTTTCCATCAGTCTTCTGGAAAATCATATCAAAAAACTGGACACTATTCTGTCAAAATCTCCATTAAAATTGTCATTGAGGTTAATTAGTTTCAGTTTTGCCTTGAGTATTCATTGTTTTAAAGGATATTCTTTTCTGAATATTTGGTTAAAGGTGTAACATTATCCTTGATCATATTTTCCCCTGAGTTCGAATTACAGGCGATTTAGGTCTTCTGGTTTGATGTTCAATTTTCCCTTGCCATATTACAAAGTGTGTAATCTTGGATGGTGAGGATGCATTTTCCTGGTAGGAAGGACAGCATATTCTGATTGAAAACAAGCAAATGTACTCCCATTTCCTAAACAACACAGTGGTTTCAATTTTGGTTTTTTGTTAGTTTGCTGGGACTTTTTTTTTTTCTTGCTGTAGGAAAATGTTGCTGTTGTTTCCATCTTTAACTTATCTATGTCTGGTTTGTTTAGGACAAGCTGTTCCTCAAAGGAATGGTATTTTATTGCCTCCAGTACTGCTCAGTGTCTAGTATAATGAATGCATCTTTCACTTCACCTGGGTTTGCCCTTTGCTACAACAGCAAACCTCTTACTCTGTGAATCCCACTGTTTTGTTACAGGTCATGGATCTTCAACCACACTTTTAAAGGCTGGGCAAGAGTAAGCTGCTCTGTGATGATAAACTATACCTGAGAGGAGTTCTTCATGCAATTCTGCCTTTAACCTCCCTGTTCCTTTGCCTGGAGATATCCTGCTCACAAAATTTTTCTCCAACAACAACACAGAATATAAGTGGTGCTTGATGTACTGAGGAATAGCAGAGGCATATTTGTGCCTGTATTTGTTGTACTGTGGCATCCTGGGCCTTCTGCTCCTTTGGAAGGATATGTCATGCTGCTTCTGGACCATGTGCAGGTCTGGGATCACCCATACCTCTAATATATGACTACCAGGATCCTCCCAATATATCTGAGAGTAGGGTGAACAGAAACTGAAAAGGTCCCTTCTTCCTGATTGTGTAATTAAGTGCCTGAATTAGGACATGCTAATAATAAATGATACTTCCGACTTGAATATTGATGGGAAAAAGTCACCAGTCCAATAATTGTATGCAGTGCCTTTGTGATGAGCTTTGTGGTACAGAAAATTAATAATAAAATGAAGGTGGAGAACTCTATCATGAAAAGCATGTTTGGTTCTTAGAAAGGCAAAGATAGCTGATAATGGAGAGAACTGAATAACAATTTTTTGCTATTTTCTTCAGATAAGAGAATAAATGTGCGTATTTTATAAGTACAACACATAGATAATGGAATAGTATTGTAAATTTTACAATTATCTTGTGAGAGTTCAGCTACTTTGTGAATCATTTGGCTCAAGAGTTATCTTCAAGTAGTTTAATTTTCTAAATTGACATTATAAACAGCGATGAATGATTGATGCCTTTGTTGAGAGACTGGACAGGACCTTATATAATGTTCTGCTCACTCTTTTCAGGCAGGATATTTTGAATTTTCCATTGAGGCCAAGGATGAGGATACTCTTCTTGATATGTGTAGCAATACATACTTAGCTTTTTTAATATAATATTAAAAAGCTGCATGTTTTCCCATAAATTGTTACATGAAAGAAGCCTACAATTGCTATTCCTAGCTATTTCCAACACTATTTTTATTTCAGGCTGTGTGACCTGTTCCTTGTCTCACACTATGCAGTTTCATAACAATCTCAATAAGAAATCTTTATACGAAGTTTTTATTTTCTGATGCTGTTTTTAGCCAACCAAATTTTTAGATTCAAGTAATAATTATTTCTGTGTTTGCCCTTATTACAGTATCATATCTTAATGAAAAATTTAAGATACTTGATTATAAATAATTAAGTAAAGAGGTAGCACAAATGCCTCATTTTTTTCATATTCATAAATAATACTTAGTTGTTAGAAAAGATACTTAGCTTCTTTGGGTTTTCTCTCTGCTGTTTTTGGAGAATCAAGCACCTTCTTCACAAAAGTGGGAGTAAAATAGCTGTGAGGTAGGAATAGGAAACTCCATCTTTCATTCCAAAATTGGTTGAGTGTGCAGATGAGAGTGCCAGACTTGCCAAATGCAAGTGTCAGTCTTATACTCTTTGAAACGGAAAAAAGGAGAAGAAGGGAGAATTTGTTCCCAGCTCTTCTCTATGCATGTTAGTCCTAACTGTTTTCATGTAAGATGAATAAGCCATTTTTAGAGTTCTGACTAGAATGAATAACATATTCAAAAAGTACATTAAGTGTCCTTGATTCGCATAGGCTTTATGAAAGTAATTTAGTACTGAAGTGCTCAGTTGTAAAATTATTAAATTAAAAAACTTGTTATCTAGAGCATTTACTATGTACAAATTGTATATATAATAGTATTGCAAATGCTGCAGGGAAACCTTTATTATTAATTCAAGAAGACCTTATGGATTTTATTTTGTTGAACTCATTGAATTCTTTCTTTGTAAGAAACACCTCTGTCCTTATAAAATGAGTTATTATATATGGGATTTTCTTACATAGCTATCTTATGTCTTACATAGCTTCTCCCTTTACACTCTTTTCCCTTTTTCTAACAAATATGTCAGCTTTTCTGCTGATATTTTATCTTCAATTTTTTTTATATATTTGTATAATATTTTCATTGCCACTAGCACTATTCTTCTTCTACCATAGTCTTTTTATTATTTATTATTTAAGCACTTCAGAAGACAGGGATTATGCCTAAGAGCTGTTTCAATTTTTACTTGCCTATTCAGGTAAGGATTCACTCCTTTCACTGAAGTGAGTTATATATATAAATACAGTATCCCCACCACGTTTTTGACTCTAGTATGAGACAGGATTGAAAAAGAGAAACTATGAAATGAATGAGGGCCACTAAAACAGTCTATAATTCCCAGTACTCCTGAGAATGCCACTTCAAAGCCACATCAGTACAGCTGATCTTACGGGTTTTTCGAATCCATCAGTGAGTGCATGGACTTGTTCAAAGCCCAAATCTGCTCCTGATTAAGAGAGAGAGAAAAAATTATCAGACACCCTTTGGGTTACATAGCAAAAACATCTGCTTAGTGTCATGAGTAGGAAATTATTGAGGATGTCAGCAAATTATCAAATCTAGTTTGAGTAATGTTTTTTATCTCTGCTGTCAGAGGGAATCACATATTAGAGTCAGTTTCAATGGACAAAAGGATAATTTGGCCTGTGGGTTTGTAGCTAAAGCAGTCCATCATTGAGAAGATTGTAAGTCCCTTTTACTTTAATAAGCAAAACTTAACTTCATATTGTATAAATATCTAGATAATGGGTACAACTTATTTCAGGAATGGGAAAGTTTACACTAAAAATATCTTACTTGAAAAATTTCAGTTTAAAGATGAGATAAACTTGGGGAAATATCTAAATAATGTACTACATTTAGGTTAAATACATAAGGAGATTTTTTTTTAAAATTCCTTGA
Organism: Petroica traversi; assembly: GCA_025920805.1. Lineage (NCBI taxonomy): Eukaryota > Metazoa > Chordata > Aves > Passeriformes > Petroicidae > Petroica > Petroica traversi. The sequence goes on along the minus strand of JAHLSL010013263.1, from coordinate 24,210 downwards.
AAATATAAAAAATGTGCATTTTTATTAAAAAGAAAAAAATTCAAAGAATTTATTTTTAAGAATACCATTTTGACAATGATAAGTTAGCAACAAAACCTTTGGGTTTTTTCCAGTGACTTTTTAACCATCAATCAGTGGCTTGTTCCCTGGAAAACCTCAGGCATGTCTGATTTGAGAAGAACAGATTACTTTAATCTGATGAGTAGCACTGGCTGAACTCCATGGAAAAGTCCCTACATATGCATTTACCTTCAAGTTTCAGAAATACTTTAGGTAGTCTGAAGGCACAAAGCTTGAAAGATTGTGACTTTAGAAAAAATTAGAATAGAAAAATATATAGTATCCACTATACATTTAATCATTCATTAAGCAATTATTATTAATCACAATATCATAGAATGATTTGGGTTCAAAGCAATTAAAATTGTCTTGTTCCAAAGCCCCTGCCATGAGGGGGAATTATAGTAATTGATATATTAAACATATTTTAATATATTTTATTAATTTATGAAATGCTTTCTTGATTTATATTTGTTCTATGTTAATATAAAATAATTACATAACTTGATAAAACAATTTACTTTATAAAATGTTTACATTAATTTCTTAATATATTATTCCATTTTTATGCACAATAGCATATATCTTATATATGTTATACCAGCTTCTTCTATATTAAATATTATTAATAAATTTTAATGTACAGGAGGAGCTAGAATCTTTGATCCACTCTCAGAGCCCTGACACCATTGATATAAGTGAAACCAGATGGGATGAGTTCTATAACTGGTGTGCTGTGAGGGACAGTTACAGGCTCCTCAGGAGGGACAGGGAAGGCAGACACACCAGGGAGGTGGTACAATATTTAAGGGAGGGATTGGATTGTGTGGGGTTTGCAAGTGGTGATGACAGCTGAAAGTCTTTGTGTAAAGATAAAAGGAAAATAAAATCAAATCTACCCAGTCCTTGCCCTCATGGGTGACTTTTATGTCCCAGATGTCAACTGGGAATATCATACAGTGGTTACAAGAAGGTCCAGGAAATTCCTGAAATATGATGAAAATAACTTTTTGGTGCAGTTACTAAGAGAGCCAACTGAAAAGGATTTGTCCTAGATCTATTGTTTGCAAACAGAGAGGAACTCATGCTAAGATGGGTGGATACCTCAGTCACAATGATCAGGAAGTTGAGTTGGAATTTTGAGTGAGAGGAGAAAAGCTGTCAGCAAAACTTTTGCCCTAGGTATGATCTGGCAAGACTTTGGGCTGATAAAGGAACTAGTTATTAAAGTCCCTGGTAATATCTACCTTTGAATTTATTGATCTATAAATGCTGGTTACTTTTTAAGACACATCTATTAGGAGTGTGGGACAAGACAATCTCAAAGTGTCAGAGCTCAATGGAAAGCTCCAACTTGGCTGAGCAAGGATCTTCTTCTTGAACTTAGGTGGAAAAGGAAACTGTATGGACATTGGAAGCAAGGACAGGCAGGGCAGGAGAACTACAGTGATATTGTTCACCATTCTAGGGAGACAATTTTTATGGCTTCTTCTTGGTTAGAATTCTGTTGCCCTGTGAGGGGCAGAAAAGGTTGGTAAAATTATGGTAACAGAAAACTTACAAAGTAAAAGCATATATAAAGGAAAGCTAACAAACCAAACAAAGATTTTAGCATAACCAAATTAAATTCTGTCTTGTTACATCAGATGCAAACCTGTCCCAGTTCCTTTAACTCTTATTTGCTTAAATTTTTTACTGTGTGACCTGATATACAAATGGTCCCAGTAGAAAACATGTTGGACAGCAGCTGCATCTCTCAGTCATTTACAGGAGGAGATGAGTGGACTGTGTCCAAAATGCTATTATGCAGCTGCAACAAAATGGGGTTGGCTACTTAGTAGCATGACATGTCAGTGTTCATTTTCATATTTTCCTTTTGGTATGTTACTCCCCCCATGAGATAACTGAGTTGACTCTCCAGTAATTCCCAATGCTCAAGTAACTATACTATTTCACCATTTGATTTAAATGACAGCAGATAATAGTTATAATCACTGAAAGTTAAAAATTAAAACTGTATAGAAATATTTATCATGCAACTTTAATTTAAAATATGATTGTAATGGAATTTAAAATGTTACTGTCTACAATTTTGATCTGATTGTTTTATTCATTCCAGGTTATGATTTTATCATTAAACATTCTTTCTGAGCATGTCAATCAGCATTGTGGTCACTGAAACATTACAGAAATAATCGTGTGCTGTTACGTAAAATAAGTTCAACCTTTTTTTAATTTTTCTGATACAATAGGCATGTTCCACTGAAAACTATAGACACTTGTATATTACAGAGTAATTTATTCTTAAAGCATAATTTTCTCAGCTTTAGTGTTGTAATATTTGACTTAAAATAAAATATTATCCCTAAATATGTACAATATTTACGTAGTGAAAACACCTCAAATGCCAATATCTCGGATGTTATTCTGCGTTTACACCTGCATCAAGAGGTAGAATTAATTTTTGTTTAATCCTTAATGACACATACCAAAATTATCTAATGTAAATATCAATACAGTATCACTTTGCTATTCTGTGTCACCTCAACATCCGAATATGTGATCATGACTACATGTGTTTGATCCATATCTCATCTTCATTTCTCAGCTTGCCAACTTTTAACTTGGTGTTTTAACTCACCCATGAAAATCAGACCTTCATCAGGAGTCCATTATCAGCAATTCCAGAATCTTATTTTCCCGCTTTCTAGACCTTCTTTATTTTCTTTTTATTTCTACAGCTCCAAAAAATGACAGAATAAGTTTTTTAACCTGTTAAGTCTCAGAATTCCTTAAGGAATTTCAAAATACTGTGATTAATATTTATATTATTAGCATTGTCAATATTATTAATTATATTCATGTTAATCCCTGTGCTCATAAACTAGGCATAATATTAAAAGATAAGATATATGAAATATTTTGAAAGGATGATTTTTATGATTATGGTTATATTGTCAGCAGCCCACTCATTATAATGTTGTTGAGGGTTTTAATTTGATTCTTCCAAGCTAGTTGATAAATTACTTGATTACTTTTTCTAAATTATCAAACACTTGTTTAGAGAAAATTCAACTGTCTCAAGATGAGAGATACTAATAATCTGAGAGATGATTTATACCTGGAACCCATGAGATTAATCCTGAATACTGTCTAATCAGGATCAGGTAGGGCTGAATTACAAGTGGATCATCCATACCCCAGTAAAAGCCTGGCTACAGAGCAAATCGAGGCTTCAGCAGGTGATAATGGAAAAGAAAAATAGAACCTTGAAAAGTTTCCACTTTCTCATAGGGAGGAATAAGAGATTTCCTGAGTGCTTTTGCAAGAATGGGTAAACTATTTCTTACTGAGATATGACTGCAAAAAATATTGATAGTCATTGGTATGGCTTCATTGCTGAGACCAGAAATTACATAAGAAGCAGAGGAAGAAAATGGCTCACTTCTCCTTGTTATTTTCACACAAAAATGTGCTCTTCAAATGTCATTAAAGCTCCTCTGTACTTTTGTGTGTATAGGATAGATTATATGAGTGTCTGCAGGTGAGAATATAGAATTACTTACTAGAAAGCAACAGGCCAAAGAGCAGAAATTCACCTCCTGAGACCCTGGTATGAGTAAGGACAGATAGAGTTTGCCATGTCTGCACAAGACCACTATTGCTGTGAACATCAGCAATAGATTTTGTGGAACTCTACCTGTCCAGAGGAGTCTGATACATGAGAAAGGTGACAATTTTATATATTACCCTGAAAAAATAAAATGTCTTCTGAAGAACCACCTGCCCTAAAAGACAAGGATGTGACCTAGAAGCCACTGGTGAGTGCTTTGGAGTTGGCCCCACATTTGTTGTTTCAACTGTGTAACTATGAATGAATGTGGGAGTAAAACATGTAAGAACATTAGTGACTATCTGTGCAACTTTTTGTTTCTGGCAATAGTGGCTTGATGTTATTAATAATCACATATTCATAAAAATTGAAAGAGTTTAGAAATATTGAGTAGATGGGGAAAGACTTTTAAGGGGAATCTATTAGTTAAAAAAGAGAACACAAAATCCAACCGAGGAAATTTCTGTGATCTTGCACAAGGCAAGATATTCAGCTTTAAAGAATGCATAAGACAAGATCTGTGACAGCCAAAAAAACCCCAGAACATTAGGGCTTTTTAGGTTGGTTGGTTTGGTTTGACTGTGTTTTTTAAAACTCTGAGATAGACTAAAATTATCTAAATAAAATCATGAGGAATTATCTGTCTATGCTGGCAAGATTCCAACAACTAAGCACACACACGGTGATTACTCTAGGGGTACTTGCCCATAAACTGCTTGTAAAACAATAAAAAAAATCCCACCAAACCCCAAACAAACAGAAAACCAAACAGAAATATCAGATAAAGATGGATCTCTTTATCTAAATATCAGATGTGATGGAATAGAAGAATGACTGAAAATCCAGTTCATACAGAGAAAGTACTAGAGGGTTAAGAATATAAAATGGAAAAAAAAAAGAAGGAAAATAGAGAAGATTTAGAAACTCTTCTAATCAACTCAGAAATTAAAGTAACTTGTGCTAAAATATTCAGAAATTTAAACACTCTTATAAGGAAGCTAAGGAACCAAAGATCTGACATAGACAGAATAAAGTAAAAGAAGGAATGGGAAACCTAAAGATAAATTAGGAATCAAACCTCAGAAAATTTTAAATGGGAGGAGCACACTTTCATATTAAACATTTAAGTTAAAGAATCATAGGAAAGGTTAAGTAAAGATATTAAAGGATAACCAGCAGAAGTGGCTTCTTTGAGTAGCTTAGTTTTCTTCTTGTAAGTCAGTGCATTTCTACAATGAATTTGTTTGTGAAAAGCAGTAAATTGCTTTCTAAATGAGTTTATTAACTCTTGACTGGGCTCTACTGGCTTCAGATCCACTGTTTTCATTCCTCAGAAAAAAAATACAATTTTTTTCCAATTTATCTGATATGGATTGCAGAAGACAGTGAAATACACAATGAGACTTCTGAATCTGTAATGGTTTAACCCCAGCTGTAACTAAATTGCATGCAGATGTTTGCTCACTGGCCTCTTCACTGGTGGGATGGGTTGAGGTAAGAAGAATTTAATAATTAAAATAAAGAAAATAATAAAAATATTATTATTATTATTATTGGTGGTAATAGTGGTAGTAGTACTAGTAATACTACCAAAACAAAGAGCAAAGAAGAGGAATAAAACCCCAAGGAAAAACAAGTGATGTGCAATGTAATTGCTCCTCATCTGCTGAGACCAATGCCCAACCTGTCCCCAAGCAGTGATTGGCCCCTGCTGACCAACTTGCCTGCAGTTTATACACTGGGCTTTCATGATGCAGAATATCCATTTGACTAGTTCAGGTCACCTGTCTGGCAAAGCTCCTCACCACTTCCTGTGTACCTGCTCACCAGCAGAGCATGGAAAACTGAAAAGCCCTTGACAAAAGCCCTCAAGCACTGCTCAGAAACAACAAACAGATCAGTGTGTTAAGATTATTCTCATACGAAATCCAAAACACAGGATTGTAGCAGCTACTAAGCAGAAAATTAACTCTATCCCAGCTGAAACCAGGACAACTCTCCAAGGAGAATTGCTAAATCTTTAATTATTTAGACTGTTAGAGAGATAAAGCCTAAAGCTACAGCTATCTTTAATTGAAACTCTATATTCTATATGAAAAATAAAATGTTGTGCATGGAAAGAAAATTGAGCTGAGAGAAGCAGAATTCATCTCACACATCTGAACCTGGAAATCTAAGCAATAATTGAGTATCTAATATAAATCAGGACTACCTTCTTACCAAACTCACTAATGAGCCTCAAGTGCTTTTGTGATCAGTAGGGAATCTTGGGACTAGCAGATTTTAAAACTCAATGATTTACTGCTGGTTAGGGTAGCGCATCCTGTCCTGAAATAATTTAACTTTGAGAACAGTAAAGTAGGGGTCGATTTGCGTTGCTCTGTGAAAGGTCAATGAGATTTTCTGAATAACCATTATAAAACCATCAGTGATAATCAGAATCAATAATTGCATTGATATGTCTAACACTGTAGTAAGGTGCATGATTCATCGAGGTTGAAACACATATACATAAATTTATCTAACTTTTCAGATATCTCTTTGAACCAACTCCAAGGATGGAACATGACACATTTGAGCAGCCAATACTTGCTCATATAATTATTTTATTTAATTCTATTTTCAAAAGAGAGGCAATAGATAATAGAGTAACAATTACCCTCCAACCCTCTTAATTAGTTAACAATATATTAGTGAAGATGTTCTGAATAACTGTGCTAGTATAAAACGATGCATGATGGGAAAATGCTAATATATACACTTGTCAATATCTCATGCTAAAATATTGCTTTAAGTATCATCAAAATTGCAGATATATTTAAAATTCAATACACATGTGACAGTACAAACTTCTTTTTCTCAGAATATCTCCCAGTTGTATTGTCTAAATAGAAAAAAAAAGAACATAATCTAATGAATATTGATCTAAACATGAAATGAGATTTCTCAGAAGAAAAGCTATTTGCTGTTTCTAGAGGGTTTCTGCAATAGAGCATGTGACAATTAAATGTAGCTGCTAAAGTTAAAAAAATTTAAAAAAGAACAAATCTTGAAATATTTTACTTCTAAGAACAGTACCAGCCATTAAAAGAAAGACAGACTATGAAATTACTTTGGAATTAGGGTTCAAATCATTCAATAGTCATTGTTTTTTTAAACTGTATTTGCAATTGCAAAATAATTGCATCCTATTGTAGGCAATGAGGTGAAAGTTAACATTAATATGCATTGGAACATGTCAGATTCTGAACTCATGGCATTTATCAGGATTGAGAGAAGACTAATTATGTTAATAACAAATCAGGCAAAATTTTCTATTAGAACTGAGATGGACATAAACCAAGTCCTACAGTCTAGATAAGTGAAATTTAAAATTAATGGAAATGTCTTGTTTATTTGTTTGCCTTGCTATGTTCTTAAGGCAGCAATTGCTATGAATTAATGAGCACATGAGGAATGTCAACATCTGAAGGATCAGATAAGATGTATCTCCCTACAGAATGCAGCTTTCAAAAGATAATGTAGCCCTCCCCCTCTTAATCATCTTTTCTGGGTACCTTCACTTCATATAGAAATTCCACAAAGTTTCTTTAATCACAACTTGGAAGTACAAGGTAGCTATCAAAGAGTAGCACACATGGTAGACACTTAGGTCAAAGGAGTTACTCATCTAGCCACCATCTCCAACAAAGCAGTTGGAGGGTCTCTGCAGGCTTCTCAGCTGTCAGGGACGTCAGGCAGGTCAGCCTCCATTACACCTCTGAATGATACTGCTGCTGAGCTGCTGTCTTCTGATTCACTGTTCGGGGTTATTTTTTTAGGATTTTATATATTTTCCTATCAGTGTTTTTTCCTTTCCTACCCTTGAACTGCTAACTGTCCCTGTATCAGCAATCTTAGCACTCTCATATTACATAGCTCTGTACTATGTACTTCTTCACAGTCCTTTTTCACAACTTGGCAATTTTTATGTTTGGGTCAAGGTTATGCAGTTGGACCTTATCAAAATTGTTTCAAATACCAAAAACCTCGATTCACATACAACTGGATCCCTAGGTCCTGTAAGTTCCTGTAAGTTTGGTAAGTATTTTTGACCTTGCCATCTAATAATGTATTCAATTTCTCTTTGAGTTTATATATATATATGTATTTTTAGACATCTAAGGCATCTCATGATAAGGAGTTTTGCAGTTTGACTGTATTTTAAGTAAATGAAAGTAATTCCATTAAGTTTTATTACTTTTTCTCTGAATCTTTTTGATTTTAAAATATAATTTTTGAGGTGAAGTAATTTGAACAATAATTTTTCTCTGAAACGATGATACTCTGTCTTGTGTGAGAGATTTTGATGCAACAGATTTACTTTTGTGAGAGTAGGTTAATGCTGCTGCTTACATACCTGAGAGGTCTTTTCAAGACTTTAACTCTTGGCCTGGAAGAAGGAAAATTGAAATCGATAATAGCTAGGCTTATGTAGAAACGAATAATCATAATGAAATCCACTGGATAATCATGACTGACCTTGATCATCCAGAACTAATTCACAATGACTTACGGTAATCCTTTCCTACATTTTGTCTTGAACTCACAGAAGAGTGCTGATATCCTTTTATCCAGTACAAGGCATGCTCTGTCTTAAATAAGAAAGCTATTCATTTACAGCTGCTCTATTTGCCATTATTAATATCATCCTTAATCATAAGACAGAACCCAATTCTTGTTCAGCTCAAAATGCAGATCAAATTATAAACTTCCTTTAGAAGTTCAAGTCAGAATTTAAAGGCCTGTCTTTCTAAATAATAAGACTATATCTTGTATAAAACTAGAAAAGTTTGCCCAGATATCTCTTTCGTTATTCTAGTGTCTTCCTTACTGTTTCCATGCTCCCAAGCTCCTGGATTAGAACCAATTAGAACTATGAGAAAAATAATTTAAACTTAAAAAATAATTTAGTCACATCCCAGTAAGAAGAAGGTAGATGTTAATAAAAAAAATAATAATAAAAGCAAATCCTCTACAGCAATTGAACCCACACCCTTTCATAACACTTTCAGTTACCCTATTCACAAGGCTATAGTAAGTGAGAAGCACAACAGAATCAGGTGTTGTATTAGCCAACAGAGGATGCTCTTTGATCCTTATGAAAGTAATAAAAATATATTAAGAGAAGCAAAGTAATTAAAATTTTCCATGACTGTAGAATGTAGATGAAGTATATTCCCTAGGTCATTCTAAGGACTATGTGTGTGTAATTTAATGACATTCAGAGGAAATACAGCATATATCTGCTCCTCAGTGGCAAAAAACACCTGAAAAGAAAGAAAGCTTTTTTCCAGCTTCAGTTCTGTAAATTCTATAACATTCGAATGTTTGGATTATTCATTGCTGCAATGTCAGCATAAGATATTTAAAACGACACACAGTTCCAACCACTGGGAACATTATTTAACTGAGGAAAGAGTATCTAAATGACATAGCAAGTCTCTTTCATTATTAATGCCTTTTTTTTGGGGGGGGGGGGGCCCCCCCCCATATCTTACAGGGTTTATTCTCAAAGTCAGAGCTCTTTTTATATTGTCAAAAAATTACCTCATTGCTTAACCTGCATTATTTTGAGTAAATTATTTCTACAATTAATAGCTTTTATTTCAGAGCTTGAACTACAATGTTAGCATAGATAGAGAATGAAGTGACAGGTCCAGAGATGAGTATCTGTACTTATAAACATCCAAAAATCATCCAGGTAGAAGACTGAGTTGAAGTATTCCCAGGCCAATAGTTCTTATTATGTGAATAAAATGTATAATTTAAATTTAAGCATCTAAGGTGCTTACATTGTGACACTTTTAATTTTGGACTTTATTAATAATCTTTGCCCAAAAACAGATGCTTCCTAAGGCTGGTGCAGAGCTTACACTACTTTTATGGTTCTAGAGAATCTGTAGAATGATTAGCCTTATGTGCAGAGTTAGTTGAGATTAATTACATTATTCACACCTGCCTCATTCCTGAGTGTGCAAATAAACTTTTTAGAATACAGTTTTTAGTTTGAAATGGGCTCTAACTTATTTATCCATAAATCCAGAGTGAATCAATACATGTCAATAGAGTCATCAAAGTCAAATATACTCCAGCCAAACACCTAGCTATTAAAATCAGACTAACTGTTCTTCAGCTTTTACTAAGAAACCACCCACTGAATGAAGAATTCCTAGTACAAAATTAGGAAAAAAAGGCTTGAGTTTAGGTTATCACAATCACATTTGTGTTGATACTTTCACTTAGAAACTGTTACTAAGAGAAAAACCTTGTTAGTGCATCACCCATATACCAGAATTAAAATAAAACCCTTCTCATGCTTCACTTTTTCAGTAAAAATTAAGCAGAAAACCTGCAATATTATGGATATATGTAGTTTTTGTTGTATATATTGATTTGCTAATCTTTGAAAATAACATTTTTCAAAGAGATCTACTTTCATCAGCTAACGATTTTGTGGGATTTTTAGCTCCTTTTTCATCAGTTTGACAAAAGAGAGCACCTTCTCCTAGCAAAACATCTCGAACACATGATGTATTTTATTAAAAAATATCATAAACTATTTTTCTGTTGCTTTCTTCCTCTGGATTTTTGTCTAGTTTGATAATTATTGTTCAATGTAGTAATTTAAAAAAAAAAATTCTGCCCCTGGATCAGAGCTTTAAAAGACATCCTATAGCTGATCAGAAACCCAGTTTACTAAGTGTGCATCTTTTAAGCACATCAGTCATGGACTCTGTAAAGGCAGGTAAGGAGAGTACTCCCTACATCCTCCTGATGAAAAATATAGATGTATGTTTGACTAATGTTTCTCCTCCAGTCAGATTATAAATTATTATTAGAATGAGACCAACAAGACTAGGGACAGGATGAGTAGATAATTTTCTGTCTTGAATACTGTTGAATGTTTTTTGAAAAATATGACATTTGTATAATCCCTTTTTTTACAGAAACCTCTTGGAATAAGTGATGAGCTTTTGTGATCTGTATTGTTTGAATGGTATTTCTAGCTGATATCAGTGTGACTGATTTCTAGGGTGTTGACTGTAGAGAAGGAGTAGAACTTTCTTCTGTCAGGGTGTTAGCCTCTTTCCAAGGACAGCAGCAGACAATGCTAGCAGACAAGGATGCTGTTCTGATCCTTTCTCGTCCTAAAACCAACTTTGTAGCAGCAGTCCAGAAGCCCAGTTAATAATGTAGAAAGAAAGGAGTTTAAAGGTCATGTATTACTGTGTGACACGTACACTAAAATCAAGTCGCTGACCTGTGTCCAGCACAGGTCAGCGACTTGAAGGTCATGAGTAAGAGTTTACACTATTCAAAACATTTAAAATCTCCACATTAAGGCTGGTTTTGCTTTTCCTACCAAACATTCGTAAAGAGTTTGGGTTTGGCTTTTTTTTTTCTTTTAACAAAGAGCAACATAATCTTGGGGAAATCAGATGAAGGACTAGAAAGGGTTAGCACTCAGAAAAGCGTGATGTTGCAGGTCTAACAGCAAGCAGACTTGGGGCCTAGACAACAAGAGGAAAATCAAAATCTTGGGACACATAGCCCCTCAAATCCTGGAATCTAGAATAAAGACAAACACAACTGAGGGAACTTCTAATATTTGATATATTCTTTTTTAAAAGTTGTTAATAAATTTGAAGTGATAAAGAAAGCCTACCCCCTAAACATGATGAAATAAAGAGACCCTGCCTGTAATTTTTCAAATTATTCAATATCACTTTGGGAGTTTGTGTATGCAATTTATTCCTAGGCACACCTGCAGTTAGGCTTGCTTCATTGTGCTTGAATTATCAATATTTAGAGAAGATAAACATGAAAAGCAGCAATTTATTAACATGAATATGCTTCTGTCACGGCACAGATGTCTGTATTGAAGAATCCTTCCCGTAGCTTCCACAATACCCACACTGCACTGACACATGGGTGTCTGGGACACAGCTACAGCTTACCTCACACCTGGGGTATTGGCATTAGTAACAATTGCATTCCTTCCCTGGACTGAGGAATACTGAACATTTCATTTTACTTCTCTGCATTGTCTCCAGGGCCATGCCCTATGTACCCCAAACCCCTACAGGAGCAGCAGCACTGTGGGATTGTGGTGGCTGGACCTCATCCCATCTACCATAGCTGTTGCTTTTAACTAAATATGTCAGAGAATAAATTACCACAAAGAGAACACATGATGCAATGTCAAGATTAATTTTTGTCTGTATATCGCCACCTATAGAGCAAGATAATCCACTCTGGAAATATTTCTTTATCAGCATGCTTAGATTCCATCAGTAGTATACTTTTATGGAAAGTAATTTCTAAGTATACTGACACCAAAATGCAGACTGTCGTTAACTGGTACACTATCCAAAAGTGTTAGCATGTCAGTCAATGAGCTAATATCTTTCTTATTTGTTGTTTGGGTTTTTTTGTTTTTTAAAAAACAAAACAAAACAAACAAACACCAACCCCAAATAAACAAGTAAACAAACAAAATCCCAGATCTGCTTTACCTGAAATTTAATTTTTTTTCTTATGTCAATAAATCAGAATTCATTGATGCTGCAGTTTTTTTGGTTCTGGAAAGAGGACATGAAAGGAAAGGACACAGGGCAATATATTTATTTTTTCCTATTTGACAGCTGTTTATCATGTTGCACATATGTAGAGTTCTTAAATATTTAAATTTATAAATACTTGTTTATTTTGATAAGTTGTTTATCTTGAAGAATATTTTTGGAACTATACCAATTTTGAACTTCTAATCAGGGAATATTTTTTCTTCTTTAGCATACACACACACACACACACACACACACACACACACATATATATATATTTCAGTATGAACTGAAACAATAATTTCACATAAATGTCTTTATTTCTCTATGGTTGGCTGATATCTTTTAGACAAATAAGGAAGAAAATAAAAGAGCAAATGTAAAAATATTATAGGTAAAAATTAAATTTATCTGACAATGGCTATTGTTATACTTTTAATTTGCTGTCTGGAAAGTGTTGCATTTATGTATTTTAATTTTATTTGTGATATAATTGTGTCGATGACTTGACATAGTTTTTATATTTTTAAAAACATCAATGATTTTAACTCAACAAATGGCTAGAAGTTCTAACACTGGAAAAATAAAAGAACAAATAAGAGTATTTCACAAGTCACAGATTACTCTGGGGGGTGAGAGTTGTTGTCTGCCATATGGGAACAAAGGACACATCCCCTACCTCTCTTCTAGCTCATTTCCTACTGCTTCTGTTTAGGTTTCCCACTTTTGGGAAATCAAATGTCCAATTGCCATTTTATCTTGTTAATATTCCACAGCATCATAGCTGCTGTCCAGCGTAAACCTAATAGCTCAAACTTCAGGGGATTCATCTTTCTGCGCAGTATGTCGGGGTATTATCTCTCACTGACACAGCATGGGCTTCTTGCACACCATAGCTGCCATAAAAACGTAAAATGTACACTTTAGATCCTGTTATATTCTGAGGGTCTGATTTACAGAAAAACTAAATAACTGCAGTGATAAATCTATCTAATGCAAAACCATGTTTGAAACCACAGTATGTGGTTTGTAATAGAGCAAACTTTACCAAAAAAAAAAGAGCTTTCTAAATGTCAGTATTTGTTGAAACACAGTAAAAAAAACCTCTTGGGAACCACAGATTGTGTCGTATTTTTCAGAAAACATGCAGGAATGTGCTTATAAAGACTTTTTAAATTATGATGATTGTCAAACTGAAAACATGCTTGCAGCCCCCTTGAAAACTGTATTTTAGGCAGTTGGTGCTCTGTAATTGTATAAGAGATTTAGTTGAAAGGTCTCTCTATGTGGAAAATTCATTGTTATTTCCAGGTTTTACTTTGCTTGATTATTTTTTTCTTTTTTTGTGGCAGCAAGATTTTTTCAGTTTAAAGAACATTTTAAAGTTCTATTTTTTTTAAATATTAAGATAAATATTTGATTTGGATGAAACTCACTAGTGATTTTTCACAGAGAGTTTTTGGTCTCCTGTTATTAGAGTTTCATTAAACACTGTCTGCTTGTCATCCAACACCATCAGAAGGGCTGACAGACGCCTTCAATAGAGTCTGTCCCCCTTATTAGGGGTGAGAGTGGACATTGCCACAGTGAGCTTACAATGCCTTCAACACATTGACACATGCCAGCTTTCACTGCTGAACCTGTTTATGACCCTGAGATATTTTCAGTTTAGGGAATTCTTCCTTTCAGCCTCCCAGAATTTGGTCTGATATAATGTACATACAGATATGTGATTGCCCTGTTTTCAGCTGGGATAGAGTTAATTAATCAGAGGGTGCTCAGGGAGCAAAGGTACATGACAGTTTCAACAAATGGAAACATGCCAACTAAAAAGGAATATGAACACATGTGGAGTATGATACTGACAAAAGTGGCAGCTGCTGTTTATGCATTCCTCTTCTGGCATTCTCAATAAAGTGAAAATTGTGGCTAGTCACAGTCTAACTGTACAAACACAGGGTTGTATGAAAATATTTGGGGTAATGACTTTGTCAAAAATCATGGCTTCCTGTCAAGTGCTAAGCAACATGGAAAAAACCCCAAATACTGACAGGTGCAATCTGTGGGACCCAATGCAATACAACCATGCCTGCTGAGGGACCCGGCACTGCAAAGCCACTCAGGAATTTGTCAAAGGTCATGGCAAGTGAGGAGGCTCTTGAGGCTTGGAGGAAAGTAATGATCATTGTCATCTTCAATAAGGATAAGAAGGAGGATCTGGTGATCCTCTACTGAACTGATAAGTCTCACCTCATTCCCCAGGAAGGTGGTGAAGCAAATAATCTTGGAAACCTCTACTAAATATGAAGGAGATGGTGGCTCTTGGGTGTTGTCAGTATGGATTTATGAAGGGGAAAGCATGCCTAATCAACCTGCTAATCAGCTTCTCTGATGAAATGGCTGGCAAGGTGGATGAGGGCAGAGTGGTAGATGTTGTATAGCTTGACTTTAGCAAGGTTTTCCACAATGTCATAATATTTCATTGATGAACTGTTGAATTCCACAGTCGTTAAAGGGACAGTGAAATGATTTGTAAGCTGCCTGAGCTGCCAGGATCAAAAGTGGATCCATTAGTGAAGCAAAGTTCAACTGGAGGGCAGTCACTAATGGTGTGCCATAGGGGTCAAGACTGGACCAATACTTTTCCACTTAATTAGTGCTGTGAATGATGGGATATACTGCACCCAAAATGAATTTCCAGAAGATACAGAAGTGGGAATGTTGGTTAGGTCATTTTGCTGCCATTCAAAGATCTCAACAGGTAGAGAGGAATCTCACAAACTTCAGCAAAAGGAAATGTCAAGTATAGCTCAAGTTGGCAGTATCTGGTGAGGGCTTTGCAGAAGAAGACCTTGGTGGGCAACAAGTTGAACGTCTGACTTTGTGGTCAACAGCCTTCTGGGTTGCATAAGGAAAAGTGTTTCTTGCAGACTGAGAAAGGTGACCCTTCCCCTCTGTTCAGGACTTGTGATAAACTTTTGGAGTACAGTTCTCAGTCTTGGTTTTGCCAGTTTGAGACATGGACCAAAGACAGTCCAGTGAAGGACCACAAAGATAATAATCTTTGCTGATCAGTATCAAGAGACTGGAGCACCTCTAGTATGAGAGGCTAAAACAACTGGACCTGTTTAGCCTGGAGACAAAAAGGCTCAAGAAGTATCTTACTCATGTCTATAAATACCTGCTGGGGGAATGGACAGCTTTAATAAGTGAGGAGAATCATCACATGGCTATGAACACAGAGAGAAAAATAACAAAAAAAAAGAAATGTAAATTAATGCAAAATTACCTTGGGGTTGGGAGATGTCTGTTGCAAGAAAGAGCAGCACTCTCAGACAGGCTAACTTCTAACAGCATGAAGAGAATCAGAAAAATAGGCAGAGCAAGTTAATTTGGTTTCTTCTTATTGCTGTTTTACTTTCTCTGCTCTGTTACTTCAAGCTGCCTCTCTTAACAGAAATTAAGGTCTCCCAGCTCAGGAGCTGGGATCAACTTTGTGCATTATGCACCTCTCTACTAGTGACTGAAACTGGTTTTCTTGCAAAACTTTAAGATTTTCATTTCACACCCTTCCCTCTGTTGTCCCTACTTGTTGGCTACATACTATATTTTCCTCTTCACATTCATAAGTTTCTTAGGTGTTACACAGGTCTCATTTTTTCTATTTTATAACTCCTCCATGAAAAATAAATATCTATCTAAAAAGAAAGCACCATTAAAACTGAGGATTTCATAGCTTCTTTTCCTTCTCTCCCCTTTTTTTTTCCTAATTCTTTCTTTTGTTTTCTCTCATGTGATTGTAATTATGTGGAATGAAACTGTTCAGGGGCAAGGATTATAGCTACTTTATCTGCTTGTAGAATATCTCAGAGCACTGACAGATTAAACAACAACACCCTAGGGTAGACAAGGCAGTTTAAGACAGGAAAAGAAATTTCACAAAATATTCATGTTTTTATAAAGAGCTTGGTCAGAAAGAGAACTGTTGTTTTTGTCACCACAATGTAATATCAGATCTCCTGCTATCTTTAGTATCTGAAGGTCACAGAGTAGAATTTATTTTAAAGTTCTTGAGATATCTTCTTCCTAACCCTTTCTATAAATATCCCCTTTCCCATATTGAAGACCTGCAATAGATTTTAATTTTAGCCAGGACAGAAGTATAGTTTTGCAGAGACTTCAAAGAAAGAAGACTTTTTAAAGCCTTGATATAATATCCTGAACTTCACCGTGCCCTAAGCTTTGTTCTTCATGTATTAAAAATACTAGCAAAAATATAACTTTTTAATAATAGTCCCTTAAAATGATATGTCTTCCAGTAATTGCCATGAACTCAGACAAAAAAAACCAGGAAGGATCATTTTCTTACCTTCCAAAAACCAAAGTGACTCCAATGACATCAATAGTATTATGAAAAAGTTTGGTATTTCAAAATATTTAAAGAAAACTTCAGCTCAGAAAGAATAAATCAGTAGTAAATTCACAAACACATACTAAAGATATTTCTTTTATTATCATTAAGTCAAAGGCAAACTTTAAAATAATTCATTATTTACAAAGAAAATAATGATACACACTTATATTTTCTTTTATCATGAATTATGAACTAGTATTCGTCAATAAATGCATATGGAATGTCATAGAAAGCATATGGAAATGCAATTTATTTCTATTTAGGTCACAAAAGCGATAGAAGAATATCTTTGCTTAAGATGGAAGCTATTCTGTTTTCTACAGTCTTCATAAAAACCACATTCATTGACTACAATCAATCTAATAATTACATTAAACATTAAAGAACAGATAAATCTGAAAAACTGTACTTCATTTATCATCTAGAGAGAGCTCTTTTTTTGCAATTTCCATGGTTAGAGGTGAAGATTCTTGGAGAATCTTTAAAGTAATACATTAAAATAACTCACAACAATTCACAGAAATAAAAGCAGAAAAAATAGGCTGTAAGTTAAGATGAGAAACTGTGGGCAGAGAATGTGTTTAAATGGCAAGATGTGTCAGTGAGAACTTTGCTTTAAGCATCTTTTATAAAAAGAAAAAGAAAAAAACACAAAGGGAAAATGTCATCAAATAATGACAGCACAGAAGCTATTATTACTTTGCACGTAAACAAAGTAAACCAAGTCAGATTGCATAGCACTATTTTACAACTGGCTTCATTTTCAGCAGGACTTTTTATGAACTGTAAGACAAGGGTAACACAAAAGGAGTTTCCATAAACATTTTAGATGTGCAGAAGTGCTTTTCAACCATTACACTGATAATTAGCAGACTACATTTGGCCATTTGCAGTACTTCCAGTCTTGGAATGTGTATTCATATGCTCATGTAACTGGTATTGTTCACAAGCACATTTTCAGAATCAGGTCCTTTTTTATTTTCTTTAATTTATTTGAGATTTTAAGAAGAAATGGAAGCCTTGCTATCAAATGAAATGCTATTATTTAACCCCATTCTTACCTGTTACTCTATTTAATCTACAGTAATATTTTCTGATTTAAGCCCATACCATCTTTCTTTGCTCCCCTATTCCTGTACCCTTTTTTTTGCCCCCTCTTTGCCTGCTTTGGCAGCAGCAGGCAGCACTGACTGCCCAGGGCATAATTCTCAGCTCCTGCTATATCTTATTCACCAGGGCTGTCCTCTTTGTCACATGCCTCCTGCAATGCTTGAACAGCTCACTGCTGGCTTTTAACTTTGTCACCTTGACCCAAGGTGGCACTTATCTTAGCACTCAAGGCTGGCTTTTAACTGAGAGGTTCACAGTTAGGGCAGACGGGATTTCTCTATTGACTTATCTCTTCTAGGCAGTATCCATATTTTAAATTTCTAACTGAGCCATTTACACCATCCTTAAATGACTGATGCTAATTATTTTTATGTACTTTTGATGAGTGCCTGGAAGAATTTTACTTTAACCTCACAATCACATGGAGATGTTCACAGATGTATGACTCCTTTTTGTTTTTTTTCTCTTTGTGATACATTACCCAAAGTTTCCAATCCTTTTTTTTTTCTTTAATTAGTTATACAAAACTTTAATTAAATAAAAAAAATCATAGTAGAGACAGCTTCTTAGGGAAAGTGGAAGAGTGTTCCATAAAATAATAATTAGATTCACACTCGTGCTCATAGATATGCAGATAGACACACATAAATGCATAAATAGATAAAAACACAGAGAATGCTCACTATTTCTCCCTGATTTATCCCATCCAAAAAGCTACCCAAAGAATAAATGCAAGGAAGAATTTTTATTTTAAAAAACAGACAAACAAACAAAAACCCTGATTTATAAAAGACTTATAATTTTTTCTTTTTTTTTTCTTTCTTTGCTTCTATTTTTATTTTTCAAAACATTTCACTTTTTCTGTTTTTGAGTCTTTCTTCCACTTTTTTTGTCCCATGTCATTTTCTTTCTTTTTACTGGTTCTTAACTTTGACTATTCCCCATCCCCACAAAACTGACTGTCCTGTGCCAGAATTTCTGCTGATCAAAGACTGAGACAGCCATACTGAATCAGTTTCCAAGTAGCATATTGAAAATTTTCTGTTTTAGAATGCTAGAAGGCACTGTCAAAAAGTACCATGAAAGGTGCATTGCACCATGCTAGCCAGACTTTACAATTATTTCAAGGTTTTACAGTGCAGTCTTCATTTAAAGTATTCTGGAAAAACAAGTCTTGACACAGTGAATTGCAGTGTTGCATAAAGCCTAGACTTGTCATATACACATCTTTGCAATAGGTAGGTTTTTGTTATTCTTGCCTTCAAGCAATTTATAAAATTTAGGAGAGCAGACTGCTCCTTTCTACGGTAAAGAAAGCCTTAGGAACATATTTGAGTGATGTATGATGGATTTTCAGAATTCTAGAAATATTGTAATGTAAAGAGGTCAGAAAATAATATGCAATGTCCAAGAGACTGAAGAGTAATGGGAAAGATTACTTCATTTTATCACAAAAAATTCTGCATACTATGTCTCTGCTTTAAGATAACTGTAATTACTTAGCTGCAGAACATTTCTGGAATGTACTTACAAAAGTCAAGGATTCATGTAAGATCCTTAAACCAATGTCTTGCTGTCACAATTTGTGTAATACTTCAAATGATATAAAAAAGCAAAAGCAGAGTTTCAAATGTATAAAAATGACTAGCGTATGGTAATCTATATATAATGGAAGATTTACAATATTAGCACCATCTTTTCCTCACTTGTTTCTTTATAAATTTCTGATAAATCCTTGTCTTTTGAATTAATATCCTGAAATTGAATTAGTTTTACTTGCAGTCTTTGATTTTTCTTCAAGTCCTCCTCATATCTCCTGCTATTACTGGCATGCTTTACAGTATTTTCTTTTCTGATTCTTTTCAATCTGCATTTTTGAACCTGCATTTTAAAGGTTATTTCTTATTTTGTACGAGAGCATTTCCCATTGTTTAAATATCATTATTGCCACTTGAACAATGCTTCTTCAAGGAGTTAGATAAAGCCAGTATGTTCTTAATACTCATTTTGGTCTGATGATGTGCTCTGAAAGGGAATGGGGAAGTGCCATTGGTGACAATAAAATTAGAATATTTGCTTTCAGAAATAACTGAAACTGCTCATACTAAGCTAATTCTATTATAACAAAGATAAATATACTTGTTATTTCACCTGTGAAATATTTTAATGTTAGTGGCAAGTCCTTTATCAGTCAATGCCAAATTACAAACTCATACTCGAAATGAAAAAGATGTTGAAATATCTATCTATTATTTAGCAAATAAGTTCTGTTTTTAAACATCACTAAATTTTCCTATTGTTTTAGCATACCCTCTAAGTTCTTTTTTATTTCCTCATGCAATATTTAATTTTGTATAATCCATACTAAAACCACAATTATTGTGCTCCAGGCATTTTAATAAAACATGCTTAAAATCTTTCCTAAAGACCCTATGTTTTAATTTGAATTAACTGCTTTTTTCAGCTATGAATTTTCACGATTATTCCAGGATTTTGTTTGCCCGAATTTGATCAAACAGTGGCATCCAGTGGGAAAAGTAGATGTATATTCCTCAGACATGTAGCTATTGATATAGGTATCAGTTATGGTTTTTTTAGAAAGGGAAGAATATGAATAAACTATTAAAAATCAAAAATATTTTTAAATTCATAAGTAAGAGTGTGGCAAGCTTATTAACGCAATTCAATCTTTGCAGCAGTAAGAACATTACTTTAGTCACTCTTTGATTTCCCTACTTTTTCCTGGACTCTTTTCATTTTATGAAAGCAGAATTTGAACCATTATCAGTTTCTGACAATTGCTTCTGCTACTGCTATCTTGTCTGTACAAAAGGTACAGTATTGAGTACAAACTACTAATGTGTTGATGAGAAATATAGATGATTAATGGCCTTGAATTTTTTTCTCTTGCTTTAATGTTCATGCATGCATCATGCCTCACTCAAGCTATATTCATGTTAGCTGTCTAGAAAGTATTGAGTTAACACTTCAACCTAAAAGAAAAATAAAATCTTGAGAAATTCTATTGCAGAAGCAGAATAATGGAAGCAAGATGTGCCTGGGAAACATTAATGTCTCCAAGTTCAGGTCCTTCAAACTCACTTTATAGATGTAAACTTCCTTAACGCTGCCATCCACCTCCATTCCACATTTCCATTTGCTGGAAACTCTCTGCTGGTAAACATTGATCTAATCAGCCTATGGCACTTTACATATATTAGAGAAGAAAAAAATATTTTCATTGTTAGATGCACAGATTTATCTAGTTTCCATTTGAAATCTGGTCAGTATCAGTGTCCTGCACAAATTTCATATGGTTTAATAGTGATTGCATTTACAAAAACTAAATTTATTACCTTTGGATTAATTTGAGAGTAGCCAATTTCTGCTTGAGATTAAGTTGGTAAATGCTTGCTCAGTACAGTATATTGTTACTCTGTTTGCTAAATGAAGGTTTGTGTGCCAGTAAAATAAGAGAAACCATTGTCACCACAGTTAGGATGGTAACAGAATTTTTAACCAGAGAGGAGCCAAATTTACTGCCAAGAGGAGACAGACAGTAATGACAGAATTTGATTGGGAGGCATATATTTGTGCATAACAGCAGTCTTTATCAATTGCTGCAGATGCCAGTGGTACCTAATACTAATCACCCGGGAGAGCTCCATTTGGAAGACAGGAACTAGAGAAAGTAGACATTTCTATCACAGAATTCACACAGGCACTCACAGATAGAAATAAGTTACTGACAGGAAAATCAGGCAAGAATTTAATTTTAAATGGAGAATTTTAAGATTCTGATTTCTAGATCATATTGTTAGTAAGGGAGGAGAAGTATTTAGTAAGGTAAGTCACCTTAAAACTACAGGCAAGAAATACAGACACTATAAAAGGGAGACACCTGCCCAGGGTCAGAAATTAAAATATGAGAAAAACAATTGAGGAGTAAAACAGACTTGTCTTTTAATTATTATATGGTTAAAAAGTTAAAGACCATGTAGAGATTATTTATTCTTTCAGATGTAAAGGTTTAGTGGGGTTTTGTATCTTATGTGCTATCTCTTTTCCAAAGATTGCAAGGGCCTTCAATCACAGGAAATTTAAAAAAAAATAATAAAAATTAAAAGCCATGCCCCCTAAAACACGACAAAAACCCCCAAACCACAGAGATTGAGCAAACCTGAAAGCATCTCAGAGTTACTCAGTCTTGCACCTGCTAGCAAAATTCTGAAAGTTTTGCAATAATTATGCAGAACCACAGTAATGCGATTTGTCAGACTTCTTTTGTC
This sequence comes from Petroica traversi, assembly GCA_025920805.1. NCBI lineage: Eukaryota > Metazoa > Chordata > Aves > Passeriformes > Petroicidae > Petroica > Petroica traversi. The sequence continues at coordinate 2,118 of JAHLSL010013263.1, read as the reverse complement.
TAGATCAGTTTTGACTGGGTTTGGTTTTGTATCTATTTTTTAAAATTCACTTCGTTGTAGCTGCAATGTTTTCTAAAAACAAGGTTTCTGCATCTACTTTGTTTTACATATGTTTATCTTTGTATGATACAACAATAGTTTTTTTTATTTTTTGTCTGTGGTACCAGCAGTTTCTTATTGTTTTTAAGTGTTATGTGGATGATAGAGGAACGGGATATAAAAATTAAAACAAACAAACAAATAAACAAACAAAATAAAACAATTTTTTCATCTAAACATATATTAGTATGCTTAATAGCAGATAAAATCACTCCAATTAATAAAAAATATTAAGAAACCAAGCTTTTTAAAGAACTCATAAATTACTAAAATGCTCACTGTGCAATCAAAACCAAACATTAAGGAAATATAATGCAATCTGAAAATGACTGAGAAAATACATTTTCCAAAACAGAAAATATTTTAGGATTCTTTATTAGCATGTCATCAAACTTCAGGCATGCTGGTATAACCCATAAAGGATTTTGAAGAAGTTAAAATTAAAAGCACTATCTTTACTATTAAAAGCACTCATCCTAAGAAAGAATGGAACATTTGATATTTAGCCTCCTTGTTGTAACACTTAGTTCTTGACAGCCAGAGAGATGGTTCCCTACATCTTATGATACTGGTAGTATTTTATGGTACTGTAAATCTTGTTTCTCTGAATGAAATGAAGTTAAAAACAAACTGAGTTTGCATAGTAGAAAATGATCAGTTATTGACACCAGCTTTGGTCCACTTTGATTCTAATATTGAAAATACAAAACAGTTTCAGTTTTAGCTAACCATCTTTGTTGTTCTTAGGAGGATGAGTAATATTAGTCATGTTTCTGTTTATTCATTGGAAAAGAGGGGGGGAAAAAGCAAGAAAAATCTGTCTGTCTTTAGATCTGACCAGTGTAATCCTCTGTAACTATTCAAACTATTTCTGAGAGAAAGAGATGGATTTCAGAGATAAAGAGCTGCCTGGTGCTTTAGGGGAATGCTGAAATTCTCATGTCCTCCTTATCATGCTTTCTCAAAGGACACAAAAGCGACATGCTGGACTCCCAGGTATCTTTGGCCCTATACTGACTTCCCATCACATTTTCACTATCCTGTTTCTCTTTGTCTCACCCCTGTAGAGGCCTTGATGTTCCTGAACCCCTCCTCTTATGTGAGTACTTCTCTCCACTTCCATTCTAAGTGAGTAGTCATGATAGCTATTCTGTGACAAAATACAAAATAAGATAGGGATGGAGGGAGGGTAAGAGAGGAAAAGGATGGGACAAACAGGAAGAAAAGGTGAATGAAAGGATTTATGAGTTTTCACTAAATGTTTGTGCCTTTTTATTCTGTCTCTTCATTTTAATTTTGCAGTGGAAACACTGTATTCTGTATTTTCTCTTTGAAAGTTTACAGTAATTCTGTACTTTTGGAGGGAAGATTCTTTTAATTAATTGTCTACAGTTTCTGCATGATTTATTTCTCTTATTCATCATAACCTAATTGCTTCCCACCAAGAGCTAGTTGACAGAACTGTCAATTTCTTTATGTCCTTTTGTTAGCCTAACTCACTGATTCATTATCTGCCTTCTTCAGATACACTCAGCACCATTTTTGATGGGCTGGCAAGCAGAAAGATCTGTCACATTGCCAGCATATTTTTCATTCTTCAGATCTACCCTTTCCAGCTCTTTTATAGATGTTTAGCTGACTGTCCATGATCAGCAAAAACAGCTGATAGAGATAAGGCATGAATTTACAATGTGTTCTCCCTCAGCATACTCAGCATTTTCTGTTTGAAACAGCAGCCAGTGGTAAACTGGGCAGTGTTATACACTTACCCTCCCAAGGCTTGTCGAGACAACTACTATGTCTTCCTGTAAGGCAACCTTTTAACCTGACTTGTTTCAGAGAGGAATTTCAAAAAGATTAACAAACAAGGAATAGTTCTCATACTCTGCAGGGAAGAAGAAACAGTTCTAACCTGATTCCCATAATACAGATATATAGAAAGAAGGATCCTTGGGATTACAAAATTTTAGGTCTGAATTGTTAAGGACCTTCCCTTCCCTTCCCTTCCCTTCCCTTCCC
>JAHLSL010013260.1:850263-1025900 GCA_025920805.1 Petroica traversi | reverse complement strand
AAAAAACAGGGTAGGTCAGCCAATATTTATATATTCCCCAACAACATCAAAAGAAAGTGTGTTGCATCCAATTATGTAGATGCAAACAAACCAGTCAGTACTACTATTTCCTATGCATTACCTCATACAGGTGGCATTTACTAATTACTGTTGCAAATTGTGAAACATTTAAAATTGTCTTGAGAAAGCATGTTCTTCAATGTTTGATCTTGGTTTACTTTTAAGTCTAATCAACAAGAAAGGTGAATTAATCTATGAAACAGACAGCAACTAAAAAGCTCTAAGTGATGTGCAGGTTTCAGAAAGACAAATTAATTGTTGGAAGAATTGCCTTGTTAAGATTTAAGGTTTGACATGTGTCAGTGACCTCAGACCTAGGGGGAGGTTAACAAAACTTGGGAAGAAGGATGTACCACTGATAGTGAACACAAAGAATGCAGAATTTATGGGCCTCAAGGACGTTTGGCAGAACTCCCAAGATAAGGGAGAAACTGAGAAAGCCAACTCAGCAAATGTGCTGAAACCAGCTCCGACTGGGTAAAAGGTAATTCCTGCAGGGTTATCCATGACCACCAGCTGATTCACAGACCACCAACCCAAGCAGCCCACTGACTCAAAAAAGAGAAAGACTGAACATGCAGGCTAATTATCACGGGAAGCAAGAGAGCCCTTAGCCAGTAGAAGAGAAAATATTACTTAATAAGAGCTATGTAACTTGTTGCCAATGAACACTAAAGCCTTTATTCGCCAAAAAGCATAAATGGTAAAAAAAGTTTTGATAGTTCACGTGCTTGATTTGTGAAATACCACTGAGCACCCGTGCTTCTGAAACATTAAAACAAATGATCAATGTCTTCCCTCAAGTGTGCAACTATCAGATTTTTGTACACCCAGTAACAAATCCGATTTTTGTGTACAATGTTCCCTTATTCTTAGTTTTTTTAAGGCAGGAATCTGTTCCAAATTATTATCTGGGCAGGTCAAATTCACTCAGACCACTGGGAAAATCTCTAATGTGTTTAAAAGTCATCAACCCCCTGAAAGAATGGAGCATCTCCCATCAGTGTGTGCCCAATGTCTGACAGACTGGCAGGGACCATTTTCTGTATTACATGAAGTTGTGCAAAAGGCAGGTGCTCACTCACACAAGCACACAATCAGCTGCACACAGACTGAGAAATGGAGCTTGATTTTTACCCGTTAGGAAATAGAAAGCACCAGTGTTTAAAAACCAAAAAACTGAAGACAGCATGCTACAAACCATCTCTGGGTGGTGAGAGAAAGTGCAGTCAGAAGGAAAACCCTTTGACAGCATGTGTTTAGTAGCCCTCTCACTGGAAGTTCTTTATCTGATGACATCCAGAACAGGGGATGGAGATGTCACCAGGGCTCTGAGTGAACAGGGGTCTGTTTAAAAGTTATATACCTATAAGATTTTAACACCACAGCTGGGAAACTAGATGACTGACTGATGGTAAGATATTTCTCTGATTATTTATTCTTCCCAAATGGCATTGGTTTCTTTTCATCCTGGAAAAATCTTCTTTATTCTGCATACTGACTCATGCCTCACAAACATTAAGGCCATTTCTGATATGGGGAATGATTTCAAATAAATCTGCATATGAATTTTCATTAAAATTAAATTTATTCATACTCCTCCTACATGACCTAAATGAACTGAAGAACGTGCACAAAAGAAGAAAATCAGTGCCTATAACTCAAATAATTAAATTGGTTCATTCCCCCTTAAAGAATCAGAATTATTTGCATAAAAATATTAGGGAAAGAACTTCTATTCTATGCTATTAGGACTCTGCAATGGCAGAAAAATAAATTCCCATAAATGCACAAAAATAGCAGAATATAGCAGAATTTCTGTTGTGTCGCAGTGGAGGAGAGGAGAGGAGAGGAGAGGAGAGGAGAGGAGAGGAGAGGAGACGAGGTTTCTGTCAGCCTTTGCTATGGTCCCCCACAGCATTCTTGCTGATAAATAGATGAAATTGTGGATGAACCTTTGGATAAGGAATTGGCTGAAAGGCCTCATCCAAACAGTTACAGTTAATAGCTCAAGGTCCAAAGGGAACGCAGAAAGAGGTGGTGGCCCTCAAGGTTCTGTGCTCAGACTGACGCTATTTAACACCTTCATCTACAACGTAACAGGGATCAGTGCACCCTCAGGAATTTGCAGTTGACACTGAGCTGAGTATGCAGTTGATTTGCTGGGGGGAGGAGATGCCAAACAGAGGGCTTTTGCAAGACTATAGGAGTGGAATCATCTGAACCTCATGGAGTTCTGCAAAGCCAAATGAAAGGTTCTATTCCTGGATCAGGGGAGTTATCAAGAGAGACTCTGGGGATTAGTGAATTGATAGCAGCCATGTAGAATAGAACTTGAGGATACAGATGGATGAAAAATTGCATATGAGGCAACAGTGTGTGCTTACAGCTCAGAAAGTCAATCAAGTCCTGACTGCGCAAAAAAAAAGTGTGGTCAGCAGATTAAGTGAGTTTATTCTCCCCCTCACTTCTGCGAGAACCCACCTAGACAAATGTATACAGGTGTGGGTCTCCAGCAGAAGAAAAACACAGATCTGTGGGTGTGAGTCCTGAGGAGGGCAACAAAAATTATCCAAGAGCAGAAGCACTTCTGCTATGAGCCCAGGCTGAGACACTTGGGTTGTTTGGTCTGGAAAAGAAAAGGCTCCAGGGAGACCTTATAGACCTTCCAGTACCTAAAGTGGGCTTATGTAAAGAAGAAGAGAGACTTTTTACCAAGGCCTGCAGTGACAGGTCAAGGGGCAGCATTTTTAAACAAAATAAAGCTGTCAGGCAGTCTGAGACTCTGTAACAACCAGACTATGGCTTAATTTCATAGACTGAAAACTTTTAGTTAAAATTTAGGGAAAAAAATGTGAGTTTTTTTCTTCTTTTGTGGACAAAGTCTCACAGTACTAAATTCCATTTTAATCCTACACATTGAAGACATTTTCAGGGTTTTTATGGGTAATATATTGCCTTGTATTGTATTCTTTCCCCAGTCTCCAAATTAGACTTGCTTTTAAACCGAGTATGAAGTCTAGCTGCTGTTTTCCTGCTCAGCTATTTTATCTCCCATGAAACTAATGGCAAATTCACTATCTGAAGCCATTCACATAGCACTACCAGACAATTTATGGGAAGCATTCCTTCTCAGACGCTAATTAACGTTGCTAAAATGCACTGGTTTTACCTTAAGGTGTTATATTAATATTTATGCCAAGCTACATCTACTTTTCCTCAAATTTAAAGGGATATGAGTATTAAAATATATACATTTCCCTGCTTAGTAGAATTCCATATGAACTCTGTAGAGAATTAGAGAGGCAAAAATCAACCTGATGCCTGCTACATAACTATAAAGGGCTGAAACATATGCTCCTACTCATTGCAAATTAAAATTTGAAAGCTGATTTTTATACATGTTTTTACTTCTACAGATAAATAACCTTACATTTTTTTTAAAAAGTCTTAATCCTTAATATTTATATGCTCCTTTGAAACAAGGTAGAGATTCCCAAGTGATCAAAAATTTAAATTAGCCTAAAAATAAGCTATCATCTCTTCCACAGGGTATTTATGTTGGATTGCTAGAATAAAACTCAAACCAGATATCACTGTAGGCAGAACACTTCTAAAATGGCTGTCAAGGTGCTATCACAAGGAACATCTACTTGAGAATGACCTCTTTAATCCAACTGGTCAGAATGAATTAAAGGGAACACACTGTACACTGTCTGTCAGACTGTAGCTGACTGTCAGAAAGGTTTAATCATGCCATATTACAGCAGTTGTTGTGGTTCATGTTAGTTAGTGAGTACTGGGAAGTATTTCAAGGAGAGGAGTCTCATACTGCCTTTAAGAAAAATACCTTATTTCTGGGCTCTGCCAAGAATGAATTCCATTGCAAGTTAGTGCCATTCAGGCTGTTCCTTGAGCCACTTTCTGACTTTCACTTAGACTTTCACATTCATTACAAAACTTGAAATCAATCAACTCTAATCAATATTTAATTTCAAAATTGAGTAGGTTTTTCAGCAAGGCCACCATGTGGAAGATTCAGAAAGGCTGAGTGTCACATAAGACATCAAATTGGAAAAGGGGTTCAAAACTGTCTTTGTGATTGCCCACTGTGGCTTTCCATGAAGCTGCCACCCTAAAGATTGCTTTCTCTGTCACTGTGCTATACCTTGCCACTGAAAATTCTGCACCTGCACCTGCCCCTGTGGGTACAGAAAGTGAAAGAAGAATCCTACAAACCCCACCTGAGCCTCCTGCAGCCCAGGACTGCCTGGTGGGTCTAAGTGGCGTCAGATGGACTGAAGCTCTAAGAAACATGTGCAACCAAATTCATACCTTCTGCCTCCCTGCAGGTTTTTCCACCTTCCTCGGAGCTCTACACTTCCATTGCAATCAAAGCTGGGCTACAACACATGATTTTTTTTTTCCTTGAGCTACTTTTGATTCTTTAAATCTCTCAACCACTTCTCAACAAATATGTTAAAAATTATTACAGTTGCTGAAGTTCTGTTATCAAAGTCACCATTGCAATCTAATTTATATTAGATTTTGCCTAGGTACAACCCATAAATACACAAGAAACTTTAATCTGCATTTCAGTCCCCAGCGAGAGCATAAAAATGTAATATTTATTTTTCATTTTGAGAGTATCAAACACCATTTACATGCCACCACCAGTAAAGGCATTTACGTGTCATTTCTGTTTCATAATTGCTGCTTGGAAAGTCTACAACAGAGGAGCTTCTCATTAGCACATCTGCAGGATGTGCTAAGTGTTGTTTTACCTGTTCAGAATTCCACCAGAGTTCACACACAACTTGAACACAGGCACAAAGGGGTCTTTTTGCTTTGTCAGCTGCGGCCAAGAAAGGAAACCAAATACCTCCCAAACATAACAAACTTGAACCAAAAAAACACCCTGACTCTGAATAAGGCAAACAATCTTTTAATTTCCTCAGAAAATTTAGGGACTTCAGCTCTTTAAAAATGGCATAGCTAGAACAGTATCTTGTATGTGTCTGTTTGTTTAAGGTATGCCACTTTGAGAGACTTGAAAGAATGCAATTAAATAAAGAATTTGGAAAAAGTTAAATTTTTACTCATTTCTCTGTAAAAAAAGAACTACTTTCATTCACAGCAATAGCTACTGTGGTATTTTTCTTTTGGGAAAATCCTCACTGGGAATTAACTTTAGAAAAGCAATTAGACCCTGCTGGGTAACTAAATGAATCAACCTGTCTAAACTATTTTTTTACCAGAAATATATCTGCATTCCAGCATCTTGAAACTATTGTGAAAACACACACACACACTATGTAAAATTAATCCCCAGGGGACTATAATGGTTGCTGTTAATAATACTCATCTGAACTTGAGGCCTCAAGTGTTGAATATCTGTCAGATAAAGAAGAGAGACAGCCAGCAGCAAAAGGACAAATCAAGGGGTGCATTTTCAGCTTCAACAGGTACAAGTTGTAAATGTGAAATAGGTTGTTAGAAAAATAAATTATTTCCTGCTCTCCTCTAATTTTTCACAATCTGTGTGGTAAAGCCTTCACCACAGACACAATCGACAGTCTTTGCATCTGCATTCACTTACCATGACCTAGTGGTAAACCAATTTTGCTCTCCCTAATAGCTTAATGTCAGAAGCACTTCACATAATGTAAAACATTTCAACCTCCCCTACTCTACCTCAAATTAAAAGGAAACAAACCCCAACCTTGTCATGTAACTGCTTGGGTAACTAAAAAGGTAGTTTTGAAACTCTTTTGTTTTCCTGAGCTGTTTAGCAACAGGCTTAGCCCCAAATCTAACCTCTTAGGAACATCTGTAAGAAAGTTCATATCTCCCCAGTGCATCATAGTTTCTTCAGTAAAATTATGCTTTACACTAAATCCTATCACTGCTGCAGCATGGGCATGTTCTGAAATGTTTCTGTGCTGTCTCTGAAATAAATGAAATCTTCAAAATTTATAATCTGCCAAGCATAAAACAGTGATATTTCCTACATGGCATGCTGCTAATGCAACTGACCATCTGCAAAACCAATGGTTTTCACCAGCTGGGTTATATTTTGTGTCTCCTGGGATGATGACGCTGCAGGTGAAGTGAAGAACCCACTTCTTTTACTGTCTCCAGTAAACCCACGGTCAACCAAGACACTTGAACATGAGTGAAATTCATGTAGTGACTGTCCCTGACTTATGGGGGTGAAGACAAAAGCTGAAAACAATCATTGTGCACTTCCTCTATACTAGGTAGGTGAGGGGCAACCTCACAGAGTCACATGATTCTCATAATTCCTTGCCATATACTTTCAGAGAGTCCTAAAGGGATTTTCAGCTTTCTTCTTTTTCATTATGGAAAATACCTGTGACTCCAGTAGTTAGTGTGTTGAGGTAAATTAAATTTAGACCATGAAACCTGTGTGCTCATTTAAGCAAGTCCTTTATTCCATCCATATTAATTTGTGCAAAGCATGGGAGAATAAACTCTAAATATTGCTGAGGCCTCTGGGGTTTATTGCAGTATAAATGAGGTAATAATAGTGGTATGGAAATTATACTTAGAGTGAAGTTAGTTGGCAAGTGCAAGTACTCAACAACCATGTTCTACCCAGCAGAAAGACTGGGAAACAAGCTTGTTTTTCAGCATTTCCTATACTGCTTTTTTGGGCATAAACTAAATGTTAGACCTCTGGGTTTTTATGTCAAATAAAATCACATGGTATTTTGCTTCGTTCATGGGAAAGTGATCTGCACTGGCTACTGCTCACCACAGACCAGTTTCCCTCAGTGTCAGTTCCACTGTTCATGGGCTGAATTAAGACTGATTATGCCCTGTTTTGCTCACATACAGCAAGATAGTGACTGGGGTCAAGTCCCACATCCTCCACAAATTCATATTCTGTGAATTGTAATAGCTACTCAGGGGAGGGGAAAAAAGCAGCTCCTGAGCCATCACTGATATACATGTTCATACAAAACAGGATCAAGTCTGGGGCTGAGACTTAAGCACTGCCCAAAGACAGAGAAAAGAAATGAGCAGCAGAGTTTGTTCAGAAGTGATGTCTTCTGCAGAAGTATCATATGACCTGTTCTCCATGAAATGTTTTATATTTGGATCTGAATAATCAAAACCAGTTATTTTTTTAAAAACAAATCTGTAATCACTAGTATTGCATTTTCCATCTCCTGCATGTCAGTGGACCACATAGACAGAATTATACCTGTGTTGAAATCTGATCCAATAAAAACAGTAATTATTTTTATGGTTTCTGACACAGCTCAAAAAGCTCTCAGGCAATCATGTGTTTGCACAAGCACTAAAATCTTTTCCTTGTGCAATTACAGCTTTCCTAAAAAGAAGAATAAAGAATGCAGTGTGTCATTATTTTGAAGGGTGCAGATAGCAAGCCTTAGCTGTAACAATGGTGGAATATAGTTAGCAGAACTAACCAAGAATATGATCAGCATGAGCTTATCAAGTTGCATGTCATAAGAAGTCACATGGGCCAGTCAGGAATTGTGAGCTGAGACTTCTTACAGTGCATGTGTAATTTTTAACCATAAAGTGTGAAAATACCACACAGCTCCACTTATCTCAGAGTGCTAATATTCAGATGTGTCAAAAGGGAAAACAACAACAACAACAAAAAAAGCAACCTTCATTTTCTATCACTTGATCATTCTTTTACAAACAAAAAAATACATATATTTAAAAATATGGATCAATGATATACTATAAGATACTAAGTATACTAGGCAGAAAAAAGCCTGCCTTGTTACCGTATCTCTGGATGTAATTAAAGCTGTCATGATCTGAATGAGCGTGACTTGATCAAAGCTAAGCAAAACAACACCAGCTTTTTAAGCATGAAGAGATAGACACTTTATGAAATACAAAAAGACATGGGCTAAAAGATATTCTGTGAGATGAAAATAGATTTTTCTATGAAGGCTAATTTTAATCTCTTTCTATAATGAACTAGGTCACGTACTGCAAACATGCAGAAGCTGAAATTCTTAGAATTTTTATAGCTGACATACAAAAATTCATTTGAAAACAAAGAAAAACATCCTCCCAGTCTTGAGAAAACAGAAAAATAAAGTTAAAGTGAAGATTTTACAGGCAAGAGGCTGAATGAGAACTTTAACAATGTATTTACATCACTGCAGTATTTCAGATATAATTAGGATACTCAGTGACAGCAACAACACTGAGCTTTGTATCAAGTAACTGCAGAACCTATGACTAAATAAATGTTGGGTTGTTAAATTTTTTTCCTATTCTTCCATTTTCAACATCTTGTATGGATTTGGCAATATTGTTTTACATCAGCTGCACTGTAATACCACAGTAGATGCTTTGCATATGAATTTGCATTCCACATGTGAATATTACACAAGAAAACCAGGATAATATCTTTCCTTTTCAGCCTAACCCAAAGTAAAGTCTTTGGCACACTGACAGTAATATCTGTGTATATCATCAGGTCTGTAAAGTAGTGCCATTCCAAGTTTATGTTTCTGAATTTTGAGTAGAATTCTGATTCAAAATCTCTAAAAAGAGTAATAAAAACTGTTAATACCTGAATCTGTAATTGTATATTTTTCTGACTTATGAGATTGTTGCAGGCTTTTTTTACATTTAAAGAGAGTCGTGGAGTGTTTAATTCCACATTAAGTCCTAATGCTACAAAGATTTCTTCTCTTCATCAAAATATTCCAGTTATGGCATGCCAACTAACCATAAACAGAACACATGCTATGACCACTGTAACTTGTTTTGGTCATTCAAATTATGTTGTTTGACATATTTCACCACTTTTAACATCTAGTCTAAAAAACTTTGCATTAGTGTAGAAAGTGCCAGAGCAAGAAGGCTTTTAAACCAAGCATCTCTTTTATCCAACACATGCTCCAGAGTGTAGGAAAACATAAACTGCCAAAAATGCATGGATCACATATCTGTGCAATGAATCCATGTCCTGGGGAGGGTCAGGAAGGCTTTACTAATTTATTACCCTCGTTTCTAGGACAGGTCTTCAAGCCAAGGGTTGGAGACAGTGTCTACTGAAAACAACAGTGGAGAGAAATCATTAATATTTCTCATTCCGTGTTGAGGGCCGGTTCCACAGGTTGCTATGGTTTTTTTCCTATGTAGAAGTATAATGCTTACCTACACCACTTAACTCCCTCAGAACTAATTCACCAAATAAACCTAGTTTTACTGCTATTACTCCACCCTTTTATTTTCTTCTGCAGGGGGACAGATGGGCCAGCTGGCCCTCCAAGAGTGCTGGCGGGCTTTTGCTCCATCCTGCTTTGTCAGGCAGATAACTGGTAGGCCTTTGCAAATTCGCTGTAAAGGACAGAGACCTGGCAGCAGGTTCCATATGGGGCCATGTGAGCTGCATCTCACCACTCCCTGGAGGCTTTAAATACTTCACTCGGGAGCACCAGCTGCTGTGGGATGCCAGCAGAGGTAGATTGTTCCAATGTCTGCCTTCAAGAAAGCTTGCTGCAGTGATTAAAATTAAACAAACGAGGAAGTGTCTGGCTCTTTCTTCAGGAATATTTATCAAAATGAAATATGCGACTGGTTCAGACCCAAATGATATCCAAAGATTTAGCGTAGGAGGAAAAGGGTTCTTATTTTAGCAATACTGCTTCATACACGATGAAACAGGATTAAGATTTTACATATGCTCTTTTATTTGTGCATGATTTATCTACAGAAACAGCTTAATGTGTTGGCGGAACAGCACCCATCAACAGAAGTGAAGAATCCCATGGAACAGCGTATCTGCCTCCAGGCACAGCCAGGCAAGACATGGATTTGTGCAGAAGAATCAAGTCTGTCAAACAGGCAAAAGAAATTCTATCTTTGGACCCATTAGTAAGCTGACATTATCCACAGTTATTTTTGTTAACTGAAAATAAGTTTAGGTTGCATGTAAGAGATGGGTTACGTTCAGCTTCTTGGAAAAGCATAAATGGATTACAGTGTTGCAAATACCCTAATATCTGTCCTGTTGGCTAGTCACAGTGTGCATTTTTTATCCACTCACTAAAACAGTTGTCATTTAAGCACATGTCCTCCTCCAGCTCTCTGAGCATGACACATAACCTGATTTTCTGCCCTGTGAAAAGGATGCAATAGGACAAAGGGTGCATTCAGGGGTTTCAGATGTCAGGATGACAAAATCATTTGCTGGTCCCAAAGGCCAGAGCCAGTGTTTCTGCTGTAGAGATTTCCTGAGCAGCAGCACCTGCTCTCCAGCATGGCAGCTTGGAAAGGAAAACAAGCAGTATCTGAGGAGACACATTCTGCTACACCCTGTCTCCTCATGATAACTATCCTCCAGCAGCTTTGATGTGTCCCTTTGTCCTTATTAACTAAGGGGCTGAATGTTTTCAGTGCAGTACTGTAATTGGTAAGTGATTTTCTTTCAGAGCCCCTTTGGAGCTCCCAACTGGGAAATGAACTTGGCCATTTAATCTGCATCCCATCTGGACCAGCAGGATCCATCTTGCAAATACTCTACCAGTAATTCATAGCTGCTAATGTCACATCAAATTGTAATGAAGTTAGGCACATTCAAATGGGTTTTCCAGTGGTACTGTCATTGATGTGCCTCTTTATTTATTGAGAAGGTGGTAAAATTCCACATATAAAGTTCTTCAATTTAAAACTGAAATGTTAAGACAAAAATGGCAGATGGTCAAGCTTATAATGTAAAGAAGTTGGTTCCCAATTACAACTGGGTAAACTATTCATTTTAGTAATATGAGCTGTGAATTCATACAAGCCTCTCTACTTTCCCCCTTCAGTCCTTGTAGGTGAATTTGGGTTGAAGGGTAAATCAGCCAAGCTTTAAGGAGTTCACACAACAGTAATTCCCATGAATCTTGCTCTGATGACAACCTTTGTACTTATCCCTTTTAACTCCTTTGGGCCTGCAGTCTTTTTCCTTGCCCTCCTTACTATCATTTCAGTCACTCCTTCTAAGGCAAAACTTGTGTTTGGAATGACAATATTTCTTTTAATTATGACTACAGACTAGCTTTTCCACTCCAGAGACAAACACGGGTAGCTCAATAGCATCACAAGTACATTTCCGAATCTCTAAAAGGAATTCCTGTGTCTGAAAGGACAGTTATCATCTGCCTGACTACTAAACATATCTCTCAGTTACCATAAAGGTAATCAAAATCATATTAGTGTTAACAAAGACTCCCGAATCTTGCATAGCATCATTTTTGAGTAAAATCTCTGACTGCCCACTATGTAATAAAGATTCGTTTGGCTGAAACATCTGCACTAGAAAAAAAAAGAAGAATGGATATTCCCAAAAAGGTGAAATACTATATAGGTATCCCAGATGCCAAGGTAACTCAGTGAGAACATGTGAAGAATCAATGAACTGAACTGGGCTTGAAAAAAACTTTGCTCAAAATTTGTCAAGATGGCATACGTGACATTTCTCTTTATCTGACATGCTAAACCAGTACATGCACAGGATGCTTGCAACAGTTTACAACTCTAAATTCAGTCCCAGGATTTTTTGAGACCCTTTCCCCCAGTGCAATGTATTCCTAGCTATCAGAGGAACACTGTGTTATGGATATTTTAGTATATGCTACTGATGTCTTTCTCTTTATGAAATACAAAAGTGGCTCTACAAACTTTTCCTATTTATGAATTCTTGGAACTCAGACCATGTAAATATTTGCTGAGATTCAGAGACTTTCATGGTAGTTTCTGTAATTGAATCCCAGTATTTTTTATTAGTAAACTCAGCTTTTCTGATAATTTCATTCAAAATTTCAGGCTTCCAATCAGGCTCTTTGTTAAACAGTCAGTTAGTTCCCTAATTTGACAGACAGAATTGAAATGGCTGAAGAGCAATAGAAAAGTCCATATAATTTCAGCAACTGCAATTTCAGATATTGCAGACAATTTTATGAATGCACAGATATCTCGCACTTCGATCCAAAATGCTCAGAACGCAAACATGATCTATCTCAAGAGAGTCTGAAAAATACTATAAATGTTTTAGATGGGAAAAAAATCAAAATCAAAACCAATCCAAAACAAACAAAAAAAAAACCAAAAAACCAAATTAACAAACAAAATAAAGAGTGCGTTATGAAAAATGTTACTGCTAATATGCATTCACTTTTCAGCTATAATTACTGGAAGCTTTTATTAGGTCCAGAATGATGGTCAATGGTAAGAGGTCAAAGTTTTTCTCCTGAGATGGAGACCCCTGAGAGGCAATAGAGGGGTTTTTTTTGTGGTTGCTATAAAGTCTATTTTGCTTTAGTGCTCCATGAAGCCGCTTCATGTTACGCTTTCCAGAAAAAGAAGCATATATGTTACCATTTTTAGAGCAACACATTTGTTCCACAATCTGAAAATCCCATAACACAGGTATAAAAGGGAAGAATAATTTCCTGTGGATAATAAGCGGGACAAAATATAGAAGTCCAGTATCATTTGCATTAACCTAATGGTTCACCTAAAGTCTTCTCAGAACTGAGCACATGAAATCACTGTTATACCAAGAATTCAAGTTGCCAAGCAGTCTTAAAACATAGAAAATTGTTAATTAGAAAAAACAACTGAGAAAAAATACACTTTCTGTTAGTAATTAGACAGAATATGTGTGTTGTGACAAATGCTTCACAGGCAACCCACTCATCAATGACACATTTAATGGGGTATAGCTTGCAAGGAGATTTCTTTCTAGGACTTCTTTCTTCTTACTTGGATGATATCTGGTCACAAAAGTCCTCTTCAAAAATGAAGGGTTTAAAGGTGTCTCCTCTTTCCAGTGTCCCTGCTGTGCGTTCCCCACTACAATTAGACACAGAGTTTTCATGAAATGCTATATGTGAGTGCAATTAAATTTTTCTCCTTGATTTTCTGCTTGACTATGAATGGACACAAAACTAATTATCTTTCAGAGCCTTGCACTTGCATTGCAGTGAAAGTTTTCTTATATTTGGCAACAACTTCTAAAGACAGAGGATTGGGACAAAGAGAACAGCTTCTAACTGATGAAAAATCCCCCAAAACTAAACTATTTTTCAATTTCATAATCAGAAAAGATTCTGTGATTTAACTGAAATACCTGAAAAAAACATGAGGAAATTGAGAAACAGGAGAAGCAGAAAAGATTAAAAAGGAAATTTCAGGACTAGATTACAGATATGAACATTTTCAGTTCCACACCAAAAAAAAAGTGTATAAACTGTTTGCAAATTATGAAGAATACTTCTACAGAGTTACAACTGATGGCAGAGAAAGAAAAGGGAAACCCAGACTGTGAGATAAACAATTTGAAAGACAGCTTCAAAATGGTGTGGGCAGTGTAATGGAAATCTCCTTTGCTGAGCACAGCACAATTTCATCTCTCCTATGCAACTCATAAACAAGTTCCCAGACACGATATTTCCCCTTCAGAAATAAAATAATTATAATCCAATCAGACAACATGTTTACTGAACTCCTACAACCTGTTTCTGCTCTTATCAAATATTCCTAGGAGGGCGGAGGAAGTCACCAATGATCGTACTGTGTCAGCACTGCCCACATAAGTGAGAGCCTTAATCTGGTCTACAGCTCACAGCTGATGAAGTCCTAAAATATGTAACTGAATAGCTCTTCAAAAATATTACACTAGGAGGAATTACTTACTGCATGTTGTAAGAATCTGCCACTCACCGCTTAAATAAAGAACCTGCAACATGAAAATTGTTTCTAACATAAAAACTCTCCTACCTTTTCTTTTTATTTTTTTTTATTTTTTTCAGTCATGTTCCACATCAGTAGAAGTTCCAAATCCATCGTCTTGTTCTTCCCATATATATTTTTTATAATTTCATTTCATGGAAAAAAAAATACATTTTTGTGGCTAGGGTAACTCTATAGTCTACACGTCCTTACCCTCAATCTTCCTCTCTCTCAGCAATGTGTTATTTGACTAGCATAAAAAAGACTAGAGCTTCTTTCTGAATGTTACATTTTAATTAATTTAGTGGTTTTACCTGCAACCCTCTGTTAGTCAGTTTGAAGTGAAAGACTTCTCCTTGTACACAGACCAGCATATGCAGGTAAAGGATCTACCACTGCTAGTTCTGTATCTTAAGGAAATTGTGCTGTACACAATATGCAAGGCACCTTATCCAGCAGTTCTGGAAACTGCAGTGTATAACACTCAGTACTGCTCTTAGATCTGCCATTCAGGTGAGAGTGATGAGTAATCATTTCATGTGATAACAAGCTTGTGTGATAACCTACTGAGAGATTAAGTACCTTTTCATTAAGCAGTTTCAATTAAAAGAGTTCCTCTATAAAGAAATATGTCAATATGACAATAGATTTAAGAGACAGGCCATCAAACTTCTACTCCTTAAACTGATGACTGTTAAAAAGCAAAATTCAAAAAGTAATTTTTAAAAAAAACCTTTTATTTATATTTATCATGTAAAGTACTCTGTTCATAGTGCGAATTCTTTTTCAGTAAAAGGAAAAACTGCATTATAAAAATATGATAAAACAATAGAAAAAACTCCCAAACTATATAAATATGCCTAGTCTTATTTAACAGATCTCATTCCACATAACAAAGTTACAATTTTACAGTCTGGCTTTATTCAAATTCTGGTGTTTGCATAAAACCAGGATTTGGTTATGAAAAGTTAAAGGTGTTTTGTTTGCAGATTGATTGGAGGAAACTTTATACAATAGATGGTAGGTAACCTGACATTCGAAAATGGCTGCATGAAGAATTAAAAATAAAGGAGAGGTTATGGCATGGATGTAATTGGAGACATCATCTATCAGAGAATGCAGAAGTCTGGAATTGTTCTGTAATATAAATGCACAGAACTTACATACAAAACCAACATAATTCAAAAAACACGTTAGGAAAAAAAAACATATTCTAGTTATCAACTTTCAAATTATTGTCTAACTCACTCAGGATGACTTCACACAGCAGATTAGCTAAAAATCTTACCAACTACCACCAAAATAAATCGCTATATTTAAATAAATTGGCTGTCTTTAAAAAGTCAGAGAAACTCCCTCCTCTCCATACATCTAACTCCCTGGAAATCATTGGGAAAACTGTTAATAAATATACTAGCAAACTTGCAAGACCCTTTTGGCCAAGGAAAGGGTTTGAATCCTTTCCAGGAATGCATCCCATGCACACGCAGCCTCTGAAACTGATTTGGGCTACAATGTCATGGGAACCACGTCTCACTGGAGCCTGTCAGTGAAAAGGTGGTGACCGAAGGAGTCTCCCATGCCACAGCTGGCTTCAAATCAAACACAGCCACTGTAGAAGGAGACACCTCTAAATTACAATCAAGGAGCTGTTAAAAAATACAGCATTCACAGGAAGGCATCAATCTGCACTTTATGCCAAGATAGCACAATGTACTTCTTGAGAGCTTCTCTAATGGGACAGAGAAAGCATTGGAAACACTGAAACATGTGCTACATCCACTGCTCCTCACCCTCCCCTTTCACAGTTCACTAAAGAAGCATAGTCATTTATAAGGAAGAAGAGGAGAAAGCAAACTTTGCTCTGAAAAGCCTGCGGCCAAGATGCAAGAGCATGAGGGGGAAGCCACAAAATAGGGAAATAGCCTGAACTCAGAGTATCATCAGCAAATGAATTGGGGAAAGAAAAGTTTTCTCTGGATAGGAGTCAGGCTGCCATGAACAGGAATTTGCAAACCTGCTAATGCTCTTGTATAATAAAAGTTTCCATGTCTCAAATACTCATTTTATCACTGAACTCACACCATTAACACTCAGACCATATGTTTGTAAAAGATAAATAGTCTGGGATTGAACAAAATCGGCTGTTCAGGCCCTAAAAAGAAGCCATTCACTAACTACTGACCACAAAGGAAGTTTTGCCTGACCACAAAGGAAGTTTTGCCCAAACTCAGTGCTCTTTTCATAGGGTGGTGTTCCCCTGTGAACTACTGGGCTTTGGAGAGTACTGCAGCCTGGAGGCATGCACACATAAATTCAGAATGGGATTTCTGGGGTCAGAAAAGAAATTGCATGAACATATGATCGTCTGTCTAGTTTTTACTAAGACCCGAATTACAGGCAAGAGTTGCTATTCCTTCTTTCAACATAGACAACAAATAAAAAGTAAGGTCATCTTTTCACTTTAATTGAACACAGCAAATTTAAAGCTTCACTTGAAGTACTGATTTCAAGCAATGTTTGAAGATATAACAGGTACATGACAAAAGGTTTAAAAAATATAGTTGTTTTCTGTCTTCTTAGACCAACATTTCTAGTGTAATGATAATAATCTCCTTTCAACTGTACAGTCCTCCAATTAAAACAAGGAATTTCCCTTTAGATTTTCTTCACTATTCCTACTAATGAAATGGGTCATTAACTCTAATAACACAAATGTGTTGCACTAACCCATTTAGTGCAATCAGTGTACAAGCTAATATTTTTAGAGCACGCTTTGCAAAGTACCAACCAGTAGCTAACAGTCTTTAAAAAAAATCCTTCCTTTTTTGATACACCTAAACCAATCTTTCAGAGACACTAAACATTTCTTCACAAGTAAAGGAAGGGTATATGAAATTTATTTTCATTTCCTCAATCTAATTCTGAATTTATAATGTATAAATCCAGATCATTATGTAGTATTTAATTTTCTATTTATTTTATAAGAGCTTCAGCAGCACACTTTCCCACCATTTTTTCTATGGCATAACTTGTTCTTTTGTGGTTTTGTGGTAGTTCAATTTAAAGTAAATTGACTAATAGGATCTCCCATACTAAATTGCACCATTTATACATCAAGTCCAATGTCTTGCCTCCAGCAACATCCAGTATTCAGCAATTTAGAAGAAAACTAGGAAACATATATTGCTTCTCACCAATTGCTTTAGTTTTAGTCCACAAGGGAAGTGTTTCCTGCCTTCTGAAGCAGTATTTTGTTCCCAGAGGCCTGTAAATCTGTTTGTGCCAAATTTTATTCAAGACAAGTGTGCCACAGCCTTGCTAACACAAACTCGGGGAATGCTTCTATAAACTATGCATTTTTCAAAAGGTATACATGCCAGACCCAGAAAAAGGACTTTTATGCTTCATTTTCATTTGCTCAAAAGAAAATCTTATCTAGGCCTCTCCCTTCTTTTCCTCCTTCTTTTGATCCCACCTGCCCTCTTTTACAAGCACTGCGTGGCTTAAAAATTATACTAATTCTAAATTCGTCTTTCCCACAAACAAACAAAACATTTTCTCACCATAAGTGTGCCTTTTTCAGCCTGGAAGTGCTGGCGCGGTGTAAGGGCCTTGTTTCTTTGTTTTCTTCTCCAGCAAATAAAGACTTGGAAAAATCATTACTTTGATGTTATAATTGCTTCCCCCATCCCAAGCATACTCATAAATCTGAGAACAGGATACAAGGTAAATTTCTTGGGCAAGAGAATAGCTATCAAGAGCAAATGAGTTGTATATCACCTTTACAAACCAGCTGGCATTGCCTATATTTTTTTTCAGACAGAAAAATAGATAGACCAATCAATATATCTACTATTATTTCACTGCAGGGCTGAGGGTCAGAAATGTTCTTCTAATTACTATCACATATTGCTTACTGATAATTTCTCTTGTTTCTTCTTACATCAGTTAAGTTATTTCATTTATTTGAAGTTTACGTCTTACCTCTCAAAGCGCACCACATCCATTTGAGCCTTCCTTTTCCCCCCAGTTCAGACCAAGATCCTCTGCTCTTTACACAGACACAGTTCTGCTCCAGACTCCTTCCAGCCTCAACTCACATTCTTGGTGCACATACTCAACTTACACAGACATGTTGGGTATTTATTCTGCTCACCTCACTCATTACACCAGGTCTTTCACCTTGTGCCATTGACAACTGTCCTGGTTTAGGGCAAATATTTAGGAGGAAACCTCTGGGGGGTCTCCTCTAGGAAGAGCCGATTCCAATCGCCCCTCCCCCTACAGGTCCGGGAAGAATTTCCTTAGGGAAAAGTGGAAAAAACTATTTATTTAACAAATAGAATATTTACAAGTATAGGAAAAATTTGGATAATATGAAAACAATGAAACCTCTCCTTCCTCTGAAGAGATGGTAGATTCAGAGTCCGTCTGAGTCCGGTTCAGTTCTCCAGTGGGGGGGCCGATTGCCGGGCCCGGCTGTAGGAGTCGGCGAGGGGGGGGGGGGGGCCCCTGGGGGTTCCCTGGTGTCCTGGGCCCACGCGATACCAGCCAGTCCCAGGAAGAGGAAAAAAGGAAAAAATACCCAGCAAAAGAAACAAAGTCTCTCCCTGCAAAAAGCCGGGAAAAATCCGAGGAAAAACCCTCCGCTGTGAGCTCTTCCAGCACCCACACCAGAGAGAGAAAAAAAAAAAAAAAGAGATAACGCTGTCTGCTGGAATGCAGCCTCTCCGCTCTCTCGGCCTTGGTTCGTAGTATCCTGCAGACAAACGGCGAGTGTTTTTTTTCCTCCACCTTCACTCTCACTGTCTTCCTTGGACCAACTTAAAGCTGCAGAACTTAATGTCCAGGATAAGCAAGAGGATTGGGGATACAAACAGGTCATATGGCCAACCCAGGACAACAACACAAAGACATCCTGTAATCCATTTGATTTCCTTATTATGGTCTTGAGCACTTTTATTTCCATTTAGCAATATAAATGCAAAATATCTATAAATTTTAAAGCTTTTTTTTTTGCCTTTATATAATTAAGTAACAGCTCTAGTTTTGAAAGTTAACTTTTGCAATTTATTCAGCTTGGATCAATTTGCTGTGTTGTTTTGCAGATCACAGTTGTTCCTCTACCTTATAAGTCACTGCCTGTCTCCTTTTTTCTTGCTGAGGAGCACTAAAATGCAGCTATATATGTCAGCATTAATTACACCAGACCTGTAATTGATGGAGCTTTCGGCATTTTAAAAATTTGTTTCCCAGGCCTTCATAGATCTAGTGATACACTTCCAATTGGCAGAAAGAAATGGGGCAAAACTTCTTTTCTTTCTTCTCATGTGCTGCATGCTAAGTTAGGCTTATCTATAAATTCAGTAGCATTAATCATGTCCTCATTCCATTGACTCATATTTATAGAGAATGTGTTATAAATGAGATTTTGGTAGCAAGCTTCTTCTACAGCTATTGCTTCCTGCTGACAGCAGTATTATAATTCTTAATGAAATGTAAGTAAAATGTGTTTGCCTTTCATGACCTCAGAACAGGATCTAAAATACTGGCAGGAGTGGTGTACAAATAACTTTCATACAAAGAAGAATTTTTTTTAAAAAAACATACTATTTTAATAGGGAAACTAAATGTAAAGGAAGAAAAATATTAAATGGATATAAGAGTAAAGTTTTGATGTTTTGACTTAATGAAAAATTCTATGCAATTTGGGTATGAGGAGACATTTTTATGCAGATAGAGTGTAACTGTATAGTCTTACACATTATGCAAAAAGTACATTAAGAGTTATCATCAGGAAAAAATCCTATTTTATTTTATTTTATTTTATATACGACGTATGCTCTGCACTGCAGTCAGTTCCTTATATTTTTAAAATCAAAAATACAAAACTATATCATTATTCCTCCCTATTATGCACCAAAAAAATAATAATTTTACTGCACCCCCTCTCCACCCCCCCAACCCCCCCCCAAAAAGACCTCTTTTCCTGGATTGGTTACAGAATCTCAATAGTTTGATAAAATTTGTTTTGTTATTTCAAACAGACTGAAAAAAAAAGAGAGAAGCATTCTATAATTTGGAGAAGGACCCTTTAAAACTTAGTGGCATTTAGTAGTTAGATAAAGCTGATAGAAAGAAGCATTCTGTTAGATGTCCCAGTGTAAAAATAGGAATGATGATTAATCTTGTTGCATCTTCATAAGCTTAAAAATATTAAGTGTTCAGACCTTGATATGTCAGTTCAAGTAATTTCTTTATATGCTATAATCCAAATCAAGAAGACTGAAATTTCTAGACGTATAGACACCGGAATTAGAGAACTAGATTTGGATAATTTGTTTATTTTCCAAAGTAACCTCTGTGGCATATCACATTGTCACTTCAGGTTCTGATAAATACCTACAGAAACCCAGAACAAATTAAAATCTTCATTAGTGTTAGAAAAAAATCCATCCCAAAAGCAATCCATTTAGGGGGAAATGGCTTACAGAAGCAGTTCAGAAAAGCCGTAAGGTCATTTTATTCTGTTGGTTAATCAAAACTTCAGAAATAGAGTAAATCAAGTGACTTATTTCAAAAGATCTCTTACCCCACTACCCTTGTCTCTTTACCAATGTCTTAAACGTATGTAATACAAGAGATACACATGGGTATATTACTTATGCTATCATTCTGTTTAGCAGCCCTAATTATGGATTGTTTGATGTTATACAAAAGCAGTAAATAAATTATGCCTGCCTTCAACCAGATTAAATGGAAATTGAAAGCAAGAGAAAACCAGGAAAGACACAGTGTGCATTTCTGAAGCTGTCACAGCACACTGGCAATTGAACTGCTTTCAAGGTTGTTTTTCACATAGACATTACACAAAAGTGAGAGGAACTAGAGAGGGTTATACAAGTCATCCTGGGGAGAAAAAATAAATAGCTGCATGTTCATTAAGTGATGATGAAGTCTGAGCCAGATGGTAACAGGTCAGTTATTACCACTGTGTGAAGGACAAGGGCCCTAAATATAACCTTTGCCTGAAAATAGGTGCATGGGGATTTATTATGTAGCAGGACTGATGGAGAGAAGGAGGAGGCAGGGATAGAAAAGCTGAGTAGGAAAAAGGGTATGTCCAACATCTCAAATCAAGGCCAAATTAAGGAGGGGGAGTAAAAAATCACATTACCAAAGTGCTGGGCATGAATTGTCTACAAAAACTAGTGTGGGAGATGGCAAGTGCAAGAGATTATACAAGGGATGGAGACAGGCAAGGAGAAAAGAGAGTGTGATATGTGAGAGAGGAAAAATGAGGAGGGAGTGAGATACTATTTCAGAGAGCAAAGAAATCTTGAGGGCAGCCTTATGCAGAAAGGTGGGAAAAAATGGGAGGTGGAAACTCTGAATCACAGAAATGAAAGAGAAGGAGCCTAATATGTAAAACAAGATAAAGCCCAGGACAGATAATGCAAGTTACCAATTGCTTTAATTTTTTAAAATATTTAAATGTATTTAGCCTCTGCGTACTGAATTATCATAACCAAAACTGCCTCCCCAAAACTGAAGCAACTGAACTTGTGAGAGCACAGGAAAGGATACTGCACATGAACAGATCAACAGAAAGGCTTTATATATTGCATAACAGTTAGTCAATATTCACACTCTTCACGTGTTTGGCATACAGTATAAAGTTGTGAAAATTAACAGGTACTGAGCAGCTGTGTCTAAATTGGTAAATCCAAGGCAAAATTATGACCTAAAGTGGATCAATAGCTAAAACTGAACCTTTGCATCAACACTTTTAGTGCAGAAGGGAACTGAATTATTTTTTAGAAAAAGACCAATTGTTGACAGCCTAGAACACCAGAAAGAATATTGTAATATCTCATCTTCTCCCAATCCAACTAGTGTTTAAAATTTCAATAGCTGCAAACAAGGCTTCAAAATATTAGAAGGATCATATTGGGCAATTCTGCATCTAATGTGGATTTCAGAAGATTCTCTAAAATATTATGAAATCAACACCAAAAAGCTAATCAATGGAGGAAATCTTGAGGAGCAGACAAAATTTCTTTACGCTGGCAGTTAATGTGATGCTTTTGAAAAGGAAATAAAGATGTCACTGCAGAAAACCATGTATTTCTTATCCAATTCATACCATATGCAGTCACCTAAAAAAATAAAAGCAACATTCATTTCTACAACTAAAAGAACGTATCTGCATGTTAAAATTAGTGGTCATTTATGAGGTAGGAAAATGTAAGCAAAACTGCTGAAAATACCCTTAAAGGAAGAGAATGTGATTTATCCCCTTCTTGATGTGTGAATCTTAGAAAGAGGTAGAGATAATGGAACCTTAGAGATATCACTAAAGATGGCTTATCAGGTAAATGTGATCTATTGAGCCAGCTATATCCCTTTCGCACATTTTTAGATTAAGCAAACACCTTCATAAAAGGTAAAAACCAGAATGGGCAGGAGACAACAGAAGAAAGTACAGCAAGTGTCAGGTGTCATAGAAACTGCTGTGCACTAATGGCAGTAACACAAAATTAAACAGCAGAATTCAATCAAAAATCCTCTGATTTTGCCAATATGTGATGTTGTGGCTGCAGTTGCCTCTTACACTGTATTTAGCCATTCCAAACTCTATCAGTTGCAATTTACCTCTCATCACCAAGAGGAAAAACATATGAGGCTGCACACATATGCAGTGACATAGGTGACTCAGGGGTGGTGTGTGGGAGCTAAAAGAGCTCTTCATGTAATACCTTTCATGACAACGACTATGATTGTTCATGTTCTAAATAACCAGAATGAGTTGCTTAATAATGAATTAAATCCATATAACCAAATATTAACTATATGACTTTACAGGTGGAGTATTTTTTTTTTTTACCTAAAAAATATTGTACATCAAGTGATAGACATTTATGCTTTAGACAGATAAAAAAGAAAATAGCCCCTCTGTTGAAGCTAAGGGAAAATCACATACGAGTTAATTGCTTAGTAATTGCAGCTAGGCGGAAGCTAGAGAAAAACTTTCAAATTACATTCAGTTACCAACAACACAAGGCTTTTATTTATTCTCCTAATCCCTAGAAACTAACAACAACAAAAAAATCCTGATGTAGAGAACATTATCTATTCACACGAGGCAATAAACAAGATGGGTCAGTCCTGAACTCATCTAGATTTTTCTCAAGCCGGAGAAAACCCTATCATCTGGAAAACAAGCCATTTTAGACAGCTAAAACCAGCAAAAACTGCCAGTAGCCATCAAGCTATCTCTGTAACATCAAATTGCCAAATAAAAGAAACGGTAATGCTTACTCTATACAACCTACATTATGGCTTTTTGGCTCCTTCTGGAATTAAAAACACTTTAAATTATCCATTCTGCTTCCATCAGCAAGACATGCAGAACTGCAGGGGGTTAAGGCTGTTTCTCAGAGCCAAATCCTGAGCCCATGCACTGGATGCTTACAGCATGTTGTTTACAACTAGCTTTAAAAGAAACAAGAAAACAAATTAATAATAACTGACCTCATAAGAAACAGTAGTGAGAGAACAGAATTACTTTAGAAAAAAGGACAAAAGAAAATTAATGCAATTTTTAACCTCAAAATAAGTATTTATACCACAACGTATCTTGGAAGCATTTTTTTTCTTTTCCCCTTTTTCATTATCCTTCAAAATTTTATTACAAATTACATCTTTCTTAAGATGGTTATTTAAACAATTTGTACAAATGGGAACCAGAATATAAAGTGTTGCCTCTCCATTGATCTCAATATTTAGAGTTTACAAATGTAGGAATTAAGCTAGGAATACAATGAAAAGAAAATATACATGAGAAAAAATTATCTGTTTATGAACAGTTTTTAAACATAAAGAAATTAATTAAAATCCACACAAAAGAAACCCAACTAGAAAATACACTGTTTACTTCTGGAATTATATTTTTTAAAGACAGAATCTACTACACAGAAATACCTCTCATTCTGCAAAATGTCAGAATAGGCTTTTGTTTAATGCGGATCCTATCTCCATTTTTTTCCTATTCAGTTCACTCTATTTCTACTACTCTGTATAAAACAATTTTCATTTCCACATCACTTATCTAATACCTACAAGTTTTAGGTTTTTGCTCTATTAAAAATTAAATTCTGCATCATCCTTTGGGGTGATTAAGCACTAATCCAAGTTATTTTTAAATTATTTTATTGTTGCAGCACTGTAAGAAATAGACTTTCAAAGGGATCATTTTAACCAGGATGAAGATGTAAGGAATTCGAGTTAAAGGGGAAAGGTGCAAACCTTGTCTGAGGAACAGTGGCACAGGAGAAAAGTGTTGGTATCTTACAGATATAACTGTGTCTGATGACCAGGCACCTTGACTGATAATTTTAGAAGTCTACTTAGTGTAATAATCCATCTTCCTTTTATTTACATGATTAGGCCTACTATTAACACAAAACAGGCTCTGCTCTCACCATTTGAGAAGGTAGCACCATTAACAGAACTGTATTAAGAATAAACTGCTATATTTAAATACCTGTAAATTGACAGATCTTACAGTAATCTTAAATTGTGAGAAAGGTTGATTTTCTGAGACATCAGTTGTGGTGATATATACAGTATTCTTTCTGCTTCAGGAAGTGAGCAAACAAGATGGTTTTAAATAGCGACATTCTGAATTTGGGATGTTTACTTTCCTTATCTTCACCCCACAGAGATGGAAGAGCTTCAACTGAAATATAACATTTTAAATTGTTATGCTCTGTTCTGACATTTCTCCAGAAGTCTGTTTTCTTACAGTTGTGAGTTGCAGGTAAACAACATAGAGAAAAATGACTTCAGTATAGCTACAGACCAGTTCAGCAACATGCTCTTATGCTGGGGAGTCAGCAGCACAATTCAATAACAAAGTGTAAAACACTGATGCCTCTAGTTTAGGGTATCATGAGAGATCTGGACATCTGGAACCATAAAGCTGCCAGAAGCAGGCTAATGTTTTCTGCTTGGCAGAAGGCAATTAAAAGGGAAGCTTTCTGTGAAGATGCCAGCATTTTGAAAATTTTCAATGCCAACAAAGTGGTGCAGAAATCTTCACCTACATAGTGAGTTTTTGACATCTCATTACTGATAGTCCTTTGGTAACTGTGTTCTCTGGTGCCTACAATCTCAAACATAATGGATATTATAATTTATGTAGGTAGAGTCCTAGATCAGAGGGTGACTCAAGCAAAAATCCAAGGCAGTTCTGGAAGACTCAGAGGGATAAAAATGGGGGGGAAAGGGAAAGAAAAAAATGGAGAAAAATAATAAGACTGGTAGGAGTAAACAAGCATTGTCAGAAACTACAGGTAAGAATACACAGTAATTAATAGCTCTGCAAAATTTCATGGGTGTTCCTTCAACTGTGTAGTTGAACAACATATAAAGAAAGACATGAAAAAACCACCAAGCTAAATTAAATGCTGAAATGTGCTGGGCATATTTTTTAAGGGATTCGTGTATGTCATTATAAAACATACAGAATAAGTTATAGATGTCAATTTTAAAGCATCAATTTAGCATCAGTAAACTGCAGACCAGCTTGTGAAATATGTTTTTTTTTCCTGCCCTCATTGAATCTAGATATACTTACTAGCTACTGTAAAGAATGTTTCAAAATACCAGATTTTTTTTCCCTTTAAACACACGTGAAGTTTTGTTATGTTTTGAAAAAAAAAATCTTTTATTTCAGCATCTGATATTTTACACCAAGAATATAAGAAACACTTTTCCTAAGGTAGTCTATTTTGTGAACATTTTAAACTTTTCTAAACAGGCATGAAAAGAATTATTGTACTTCTGTTTTCCTGTTTTCATTTCCAGATAAAACATTTTAATCCACTCTCAATTTTGCTCTCTAATGTCTTGTCCTTATTGCAGTCACTCTTAATATTCAGTCTAGAATAAAACAACAAAATTAGACCCATTATATATACATTCACATAAGCAGATGAGATTTCAGGTGCAACTCAGAGAAATACAATGCTATGGACAAGAAATTCTGCAGAGCATTCAGCATCCTCAGAGATTTAGCAGGACGACTTTAAATCACCAGTGCCCTCTGCTGCTCTCACGATGGTCTAATTTCGATTTGTTTTTCATTCATCCAGGAGTAACTTTCACAGTCCTCCAAGCCATCCTTAATTACTGCTTCCTTGTAGAATGACTCATGGATAGAGTGTTTGCAGGATTCTGTCCCTATGAGACAGAATCACAGGCTGACCTAGTCCAGCACTGGCAGGGGTGCATTGCTAGGACAGGACATGGGGTGATGGCCTGAGAGCCAGAGCTGTGGCTGCCCTGCATCACAGCTCTGCCAGGAATGCTTGTCCTCTCCAAAAGCAAAAGCTTGCAAGGTTTTCAAAGAATTTTACTGCTTACCACAGATAGCAAAGGAAGGTTGTCTCTGCTTTCGCCTTGGAGGCTCAGTTTTGTAGGGAGGATCCAGAACAGCAGATAGACTAAATCTAATAATATGAAATATGAAGGATGGAGAAACATGAGTAGTTACAATTTCATCAGCTGCACAGAGTAATACCTACCTGGGGGGAAAATCAATCAGACAGTGTCTGATCAATGTTTTCTTGATAGCATTAGCTATGTGGCTTATAAAACCTCTGAGGAGATGGTGCTTGTTTTCCTTACCTGTGTAATTCACTTATTAGCCTAAATTTACAGCTGTCAGCATTGATTTGGAGCACCAAACTCAATTGAACACACATTCTGTGTGTTCCAAGGACACAGGGCCTAAAAAAAAAAAATCACCAGAATTTTTTCCATAGAACAGCTAACTAACTTCCATTTCATTTACATATACATTAAAATAATTGAATTTGTAGAAGGAAAGCTGTCTGGACAGGAGTTCTGAATTTGGCTTGCATTTTGCTTTCTCCTTAAGGAAGTATGTAGCCCCAATCCAATAACTCTCACATTCCTCAAAATAGGAGGAATGGTGAACATAAAGTGAAAAGAGGTGTACTTTTCATGACTGTAGGCTACATTTGTATGCATGTCCAAATCCTTCTGCACAACCACTCTCACAGACTACCAAATACGACACTCTGAACTTGTCTGACAGACAAATAATGCTAATTGCAGCATTTATTTGATATGCCCTTTATATAAAGGTACGAAAGAAGACTAAAAAAGCGTCTCTTTTTTCTATTTGGTTAAATATTATTGACTCATAAACTAATATGGTTCCTGCTTAAAGTACCTTACATGTCAGTTTGAGTGCCCCCCAATTTGTTTGAACTAGTTTTATCTACTTTCTCTTAAGTCTTGGCTCTTTGAGGGGTGCAGGGAAACCCTGATTTTTTTGGCAGGAAGGGCCGCTACACACATATACTGCTCACACACTTAGGGTGAGATGCATGTGTTCTTCTTCCTCTTGATTTTTACAAGTTGATGGGCACTGTGTCAAGCTGCTGGTAGGCTCTCCATTATGCTGGTCCAGCTGTCCTCTGGGGGACTCAATGTCTTGCAGCACAGGGTCCAGCTCAGAACAAAAAGCAGCCCCTCTGCCGAAGGCTGACCATGTCCAGGAATTGCACTATGGGACATGTGTTCGGCTGTCATGCATCATTAATTTGGCCATTCTACATTGAGATAAAAAAACCCCCTCCAAATAAAGTTGTTCCATGTTTTCATCCCAAAGGAAAGGATTTTTTTACCCACCCCGCAAAGCTGAGATGCCACCTCTCCCATGCATTACAATTTGGTCCTTGTGGCAGTTCCGCTGCAATAAAATGTTATCAAGTTACACAACACAATGCAAATTATAAGGTACATTCAGTGGCACACAGGATACATAAAGTACCAGGATTGGTATTCAATGACTCTGTCTTATGAAGTATTCTCATAAATGATATTGAAAAGTAGTGAGAGGCTCCATAACTCAGGCGAGTTACTCCAACAGAAAACAAAACAAATAACTCAGCCCTTGCTGGCATTCAAACAAACAGACAGTGTGCAACAATTGCCATGCTCCTCAGATCTAATATTAGAGAGAAAAACTGGATTCATCTAGTCTATTCTTTGGTCAAGAATTCAAACATCATCCTTTCTTGCATTTGAATATTTGCACGTACGCTTGAAGACCATTCAAGTTAGCCTGGAAAGAATTGCACATTTCCTGACAAGCTCAATTACAGACTGTTTTAAATGGAATCTTTTGGATGATATGGGTCATAGATTTGTGACACTTTTGCTCAAGTCTCAGAATCTAATTGCCAAAATGAGATAGTTCCCGTTGTGAACATTGTAATAGTCTAGTCTGACATCAGTATTTCGCAAAGGTAAAGATGGTTATTGTCAGCATGTCAACAATACCTCTCTTTTCATTGCCACTATCTCTTACTGTGTCTACTAAACAAACTAGCTAGAAAAAAACCCAAAAGTTTATGTCCTGGGGCATTTTCAGTTGCTGTCTTCATTTCATAAGACGCATGCTAGAATTCTAAACATGTGCATGACCATGAAGGTTTTTTTTCCACCAGTTACATTCTAATCTTCTCATGCTGATTTCTGAGTTTAATCTTTCAGTGAATTTCTCAGCAAGAGACAGAGAGTTGCAGAGGGAGAGCAGTTCAGAAGTCAATGTTTCAATATATAGGCAGAAAGCAGAGCTATAAGTTAATTACATTGTATGAACAGGACCCTGCATAAAGCAAGTGCACATTGGAAGAGACTCGAGAAAAGGGTCCCAACCTACTTGATAAATTCTTTGAAAGGAATTGGATTTTCCCATCCAATTATTAGAAATGTCCTTAAACTCATTAAAACCCTTTGTCTTTCAAATGTATGATGCCATGCAGTCTTGGCAGGGTTCATCTTGAAAGGACAATGGAAACAAAGGTTCATATGAAGCTCAGTGGAAGATTTTTTATCTCTTCTATTTATAAAGATGAAGGATTTTTGTTATTATGCTGCTATCATGGCCTTCCATGCAAAGCAAGAAATCTCTCAAGGTTTGTAACATGAAGAAACAGCTCATTATCTCTAGTTGGTTTTTATATGGTTTACACCTTTATTTGTAAGTTTACGTCAAGACAAATTATGAATCAAATGCAGAGTCCACCATTATCCCTATAAAATTAGAGGGATTTGATGGAGATCTTATCTTTTCATCAACATTAGCATCAAGAGCTCTAATTATGTCAAAATATTTTTAAAATGACAAAAAACATTTATGTCACGGATACGGGCATGATCTCAACATTCACTGCATAGGTAATCACTTCCATTCATGTCCATGAAGCCTATTGTGGTACCTTTCACTTGGCATCACCTCCATCTTTCCAGCACTTTTTTTTCCTGAAATGCCTAACTTTTCTTTTTCAGTAACAACTGAAGACTTTCCCCTAATTCAAACTCGTTGTCACGCTACCTCCTGCCCTGTGTTTGACTCCTTGTTGAGCTCAGTGTCCTCCCTCAAAGCTTCCCCTGTGCCTCAGACCCTTAATTTGTATTGACTCGCAGTGTGGTTGCTGTGAGCTCTGCACCTGCTCCTACCCCACATTGGCGGTGCATTCTCACAGATGACTGTTTCCAAGGGAGACTTGGGCAGAAACTTAAAAATAACACTTGAGCAAGCTATGCAGGGCTGCCTTGAGCCTGTGCATGCAGCGGCTGCCAAACCAGTCCCACTTGGAGACTGCACCATGCAGCCACTGACCCAAAATCTGAGATCACCCAGCTTTCCCTCTGCTCAGCCGAGCCAGCACCTGCATGAACAGCACCAGCCTGTTAGCAGCTCTGGCTAACTTCAGTTCTGTTTGCCCAAATCTACCATGAACGTTGACAATTTACTTTCTTATAAGCACAGTGCCTGTGGGCTACCTGAGGCTAAGCCTAGCCAAAACCAAAGTGGATGTTTTGCATGCAAAACTTTGAAGTAAATTAGGAAAGGTCTGCTTGAGACAAATTTTCTGATCACCCAGAAAGATAAAATCAAACCACAACCCTCCCGTCTTCCTCCCAAAATGTCAAAATTATTTTGCCTTTTATTAAATGAAGAACATGTAAGATGGGAAAGCATAAAAAAAATTTGTAGGAAAAGAAAATTTAAATTTTTCCCTGTAATCTGGTTGGGTTAGAAAAATTATGTTCATCACCACTTCCATGAATTTGTGAGAAAATAATCCAAAAAAAATTCTACTTTTAATTTGTTTCTTGTATGACTGCAAAACTTGTAAATTCAATTATAACTTAGGATCATTAGGAACAATGTCGGAATTGTAGCTTAAAATTTGTAATTGTCATTTGAATGCAGACACCCTCAATTACTTTAACAAAGAACAGCTGCATTGTTGTGGGGTAGCCATTTGCTTCCCCTTAATGATTAATTTTTGACAATCTCACAAGACCAACAAATTAATTTTAAAAAATAATTAATTACTGCCTAATTAGGTATACTAATAAAGGGAACCTTTTTAACATTTGGTTTGCATTGCACATTGACATGGGTGCTACTTATTTTTACTTTGTGCAACATGAGGGAAAAAGCACTTTTGAGGCAGCAACAGCCTTCTTGAGGAAATCAAATCCATATTCAATAAAAATCAGTTATGTTTAGTATTGTAAAATACTGGCCACATTTTATAAAAAAAAATAATTTCTCTATATAGTTTTAATTACTATCCAGCTTGTTAAAGATTTGACTGAGCTGAAGGTACAGAGCAATATAAAAGTTTGCTCAAGACATTTAATAAGATGTTATTTAAAACTATTATAGCTGCTACTTTCTTCCTATTCCCCAATGTTAAACATTAATCGCTTTCATAAACTGCACTCCTAAATTAGAGATGAGACATGACATTATTTTATTACCCAAACCTGAAGCACTTCTGCTTCAGAAAATTTTTATGCTTCAGTACTTTTGGATTTTTAAGTGGACTTAGAGCTTGTATGGCTGATAACATATTCTTGGGTTGAAAATTAATATAGATTACAGTTACAAAATTTTCAGACTGAAATGTTTCAGTTGTGAAAACCTACTCCATATATTTTTCTTTAAAAAAAATCTACCACCATCATTTCAAACAAAGCTTTGGTCATTCAACATTTGTTTGGAAATAAACTGTGTGGAGAATAAACTTTCACCCCATATTGAAATACAACATTTCATTTCTATGTACTTGTAATTATTGCTTGTGATAGGGAATTAAAAATAAATAATTTTATTTTGAGACAATAAAACAGCACAAGAGCTCAACAAAACCTTCAGATAAAATGAACTAGTGACAGCAAGTCTCTGATAAATCTCACTAAATTGATATACTACCATAAGGAAATCATTCCAAAACATGCCTGTGCAGAAAACTCAGTGGAAATATACGGACTTTTCATGCTGATACTTATCAATTTTCATTTATTGCCTAAAGAATGAGCAAAATTTATAAGGCATACTATCTTCAGTTTCAGAAACACTTGATTTACAAACATAAAGCTTAAATTCTCTCCTAGATGGATCTAATATGAAGCCACTTAGCTGAAATACTGGCAAGGCCATGAAAACATTTTAAAAGTTGTGATAAAAAAAGACAGTGTATAATAACAAAATTGAACTTTTAAAAAAGTTATTGCTGATACAGAGGAATCTCTTAAGTATATCTTGAGATCCTTGAAAAAGTAATTGCATTTACAAGGTCAAAATGATTAAAAATAACACAGTGAGTAGACTTAAAAGACAGCAAAGGAGGTAAGTGATTTATTTGTTTTGGTTTGGAAAGAGGGAAAAGGGAGGAAATGTCTTGGTTTAATGCTGACCTTTAAAGATAATGAAGGTGAAGCATTGTCAAACACAAAGGCATAAAAGAGTAAGATAGAAGAACTCCAAAAATTGTAGCAACATAAATTACTCAGGTATAGTGCCAGAGCTCTGCAGAAACTTTTGAGTATTCATGCTCCAGTTCACTATCCCTGGATATTTTCTGGATGTGGAGTGAGGGGTAATAGCCTCCAAAGCCATATCCTACTCTTTTAATCTACCGAGTATAGATGAGACCCATTTCATTTATTATAAAAGGGACAAGATCTTCAAAAGTACAGCAAAGTATATTCAGTGAATAAAAGTGTAAAGAAAAATTATTTCCTGGATGCAAACTGCACATAATGACTAAAGTAAAACTGAATTATTAGTGTTCAGTAGAGAAAAGGGTTAGAACTGTTAGGTGAATAGTGAAGACAAATTTCCAGAAACCTCTGTTTTAAGGCTCTAATTAGCTTATTTCAGATCTGCCAGCACTTTTTTGAATTGTGCTTTTATTTCACAAGCATAAATAGTATAGAGACCTGCAATTATGAAGCCCTTAGCATAAATCCACCCTTGTGGAGTAGTTTCACAAAAAGATTCCCAGTACTGCAGGTACACCCACCACCGGGCAGCCACAACTAGCCAGCTCGCCACTGGCTCCTGCTTCTGATTTCCAGTCCAAACCTCACATAATCCCTCATACACCTTTACCATGTTGCAAAAACCTCAGAACTCACTGAAAGGCAACAACAGGAAGTAAACAGTGTGACAGGGGAATAAGTCCAACTCCATCTCCAAACCATCATTTTTGTCTAAGATGGTTTCACAGGTAGACAGTAGGACACTCTACCCTCACTCATAGTCCCCCTTGGCAGTAAACCCTCATCTGCCACCACCAACAGATTTCTCTAGAAGAAGGAATTTAAAAGTTGAGACAATTTCTGTAGTATGTCTCAGCACTAAGAGCCGCTATTAGATATCCAAGAAACCAATAAAAAACACCTTCATACAGCTCATCATCAACAACTCCTCATATTAAATCTGCATAGTGTGAGGCACTCCTTTAGTAACAGCATATTGTGGTCCTGACCATCCCTCCTGCAGGTAGTGAGTTTAGTGCAAACACAAACCCTGTTTTCACCTTAAGGGTAGCATTAGCAAATCAGCCTTTATCTGTTGGCAGCAACTGGTATGGAAGGCATTATTCCACATGCATTAATGTCAGAATAGTAATAAATTTCTTGCTGTAAAATGCAAACAACATATTAACCTGTCCAACACAGTAGTATAAACATATATTTTTAAATGGAAAAATGTTTGTCTAATAACATTTAATATCAGTATCAAAGGGACAAAGATTAATTATTATTTTATTTATTAAATAAATCTGTCAGCAAGCAATAATAGGTAGTGAACACAATAATACATCAAAATCTGAGGTAAATTATTTTGATTAATGCCATTATCAGAGAGCAGGTCTCACTTGTATATCTCTCCAGTATGCACAGCAGGACATATCAGAATGTTAATCTGGATATAAGAATAAATCTTCCAGAAAGTTTTCCATTTGCTGGATTGATTGTTTATATATACAGAATGCAATATTTAACAATTAATGCCAAACTCCTCAGTTACCATTTCCTAGCTAGCATCCTTGCAAAAACACACCTACCCAGTGTTAACTCCCATATTAGAAGGCAATCCTAAACATTAATCCTAGCTAAAAATGTATTTCTTCACACACTATTTACTTTATCCTTACTCTGTATGCCTATGTGTCCTGGTTTAGGGCAAATATTTAGGAGGAAACCTCTGGGGGGTCTCCTCTAGGAAGAGCCGATTCCAATCGCCCCTCCCCCTACCGGTCCGGGAAGAATTTCCTTAGAGAAAAGTGGAAAAAACTATTTATTTAACACATACAATATTTACAAGTATAGGGAAAAATTGGATAATATGAAAACAATGAAACCTCTCCTTCCTCTGAAGAGATGGTAGATTCAGAGTCCGTCTGAGTCCGGTTCAGTTCTCCAGTGGGGGGGCCGATTGCCAGGCCCGGCTGTAGAAGTCGGCGAGGGTGGGGGGGGGGCCCCCTGGGGGTTCCCTGGTGTCCTGGGCCCACGCGATGCCAACCAGTCCCAGGAAGAGGAAAAAAAGAAAAAATTCCCAGCAAAAGAAACAAAGTCTCTCCCTGCAAAAAGCCGGGAAAAAATCCGAGGATAAACCCTCCGCTGTGAGCTAGGGCAGCACCCCCACAACAGAGTGAGTAAAAAAAAAAAAAAGAAAAAGAGATAACGCTGTCCGCTGGAATGCAGCCTCTCCGCTCTCTTGGCCTTGGTTCGTAGTATCCTGCAGACAAACGGCGAGTGTTTTTTTTTTTTTTTCCACCTTCACTTTCACTGTCTTCCTTGGACCAACTTAAAGCTGCAGAACTTAATGTCCAGCATAAACAAGGGGACGATTGGGGATACAAACAGGTCATATGGCTAACCCAGGACACTATGTCATAGTAGTGTTGTGAATTTAACCTATGCAATACAACTTAAATGCTGTGTTTCTGCATCTCTCTGCTTATACCATGAGTGTCTCATGTAAATGCATGTCAGCATCTGCTGGACTGTAGTAATCAGTCTCACACCTAGCTGTTAATCAGATTCATTCTGAAGATTCAGTCTCCCACCAGTTGCAGAACACAGTAGTTAGACTTGATAATTTTAGGGTTTCACAATGGTACTGAGCCTTACAATGGGTAAAATCAGTCAGTGGTTCAAACTTGACAGTATAAAAAAGAAATAACGGATCAGCAACATTACACTACCACTCTGGGTTTGTTTCCAGAGTGGAATACCAAAAAAGGCAGTTATTTTTCTTTTCACTCTATTCTTCAGACAGACCAGTATTAACCATAGATTCACACCATTTGCTACTGTTGGAGACCCCACCATTCATCAGCAAAACGGTTTTTAGATGGTTCTGCCCTAATAGCCATAAAAAAATAATAAGACATAAATTTGTCCTCATCCTTTGTAAAGGTTTGCATTTTCTGTTTTGTCTACAAAGCAAACTAGATAGAAGTCAAGGATGTACAGTTATATGTATCTAGATTAAATAATCCATGTAACACTGCTCTTAGGAAGAAAACACTACTTCCAGTCTGTGTTAGGGACAGGTTCCATATCATTGACTCT
This sequence comes from Petroica traversi, assembly GCA_025920805.1. Lineage (NCBI taxonomy): Eukaryota > Metazoa > Chordata > Aves > Passeriformes > Petroicidae > Petroica > Petroica traversi. The sequence goes on along the minus strand of JAHLSL010013260.1, from coordinate 991,103 downwards.
CACACTGCTGGGAACAGCTTCTTATTAATATCTTTTTGAACTAGAAAAGCATCCAGACGTGATGATGCTGAGCAGTAGCTGTTTACACCAATTATGTCTTAAGGGTTGTCCCACCTTTCAAAATATGTCTTCTATATGTACACTTTATGCTAAATCAAATTGCTCATTTAGATAGTCTGGTTTTGCAGAGTACTGTATCTCTTGACTAATCCTATTAAGAAATACTTTCATTCTTGTTGGTACTCCAAGGGAATTTTTTCCAGGTGTCAGCTGCAGATTTAATGTATTTTTCACTGTGCAATTGATTATATCATTAAAGCTATTTTCACATCCTTTGAGTTTTGTTGTTTATTCCACGAGACAAAACACATGGGATGAACTGCCATTTCTTCACCCAAACTAAATCATCTCAGATATTCTACTATGAAACATGGATGACTAGTATGAACTAATTTGATTGTGTTTCCAGGTGTTCTTCACATTTTTTACTCTATTTCAATAGGGAAAGAATAACTTTTCTGATACCAGTGTAGCACACAGTGTGTCCCAATAGAAACACCTATTAATTAACTGTAGGAGGCCTAACACCTAGACTATTCAATTTTCTGTATTAATATATTTAAATTTTTTTGCTCACAAGGCAGATACTACAGCTGTTAAATACTGAGGCGAAAATCTAAAACGTCATAATATATTTAAATGTAATGTTCTATATTTTTGGTCACTGTAGTTGTAGAGCTTTTCTGACATACAAGTTCATAACAGTGGATATTACATCCAATGTCCCCATACCTCCCAGAATTTGTTTCTTAATAGAATATTTAATCAATGCAAAGATTTTAAAATACAGACATGGGCAAGCAATGGCTATATATAGTTATTAGCCAATTGTAAAACACTGAAGGCTTTGAAAGATTTCAGAGACATCATTAAAGTACTGAAAATTTCCAGCATCTACTGGGAATCAGTCTCCAAAAAAAAGGATAATATTTAAATTTGAAAAGATTCATATATCATTTCAATCATAGCTACAATTGACATTATTAGATTCTATAGTATACTTTCACTGGCATTATATACAAATCAACCTAGTAATTTGTCCATTGTATTGTAGCTTGTCATTAAAGAGTTAATAATATGTGCAACTCTATCAAACTTGTTCATTACATATCATAAAGAAATCTCAGTACAAAAAGGTTATATAAAATCCCTTAGTATCTTGTATTTCCTCAGGTTTGCTTGAGGCAACTAGGGATTCTGCAAGGTGGGACTCTAAAAACTTTGCATGCTTTTCTACTTTTATTTTATGACACTTGCCAGAGACTCAAAATATTAAACGTGTCTTACTGGACTTGAGTGTGTTTTCCATTTTCCCCAGCTCTTCCACTGGCCTCAGTATCCACATTTAAAAGAAGTCTACGGGTGAACAGAATAGATTTATTACAAACTACTTTTCTATATAATTTACCAGTCTGTCTTTATAAAAATGAGCAGAGCTACTTGACATTAGTGCTAGTCAGATTACAGCTGAATGACAATATCAAAAGCTTCAAATATGTTATCAAATATTATTATTGTACAGAAATTGTGTAAAAAATATTCCTCAACAGAACAGGATTTTATGCAGTACATGATCTTGGTTTGGAAGAACAGAGTCTCCATCTGATTCTTATGCCCAAACCACTTGTAACACTCACAGATGCCCACACTTCAGTAGGACGCCTACTGGAAAACCGTCAGAAGGAATTATATTCATATAAGTACCCACACACTATTGCTGAATGGAGAGCAATTCTCTATTAATAGCCTATTATTGTTTAACCTGCAAAGGTCAGGTCTATAAGGACATTAAACTGAAACAATTTTCATCACCCATTTTTTCATTAAAACTGCTGCCTACTCCCAGTACAATTCTGATCTTAGATAAAAAGACTGGTGGGTGTTCTTTGAAGTCTTTACTAGAATCAGTATTTCAAGTCTGTAGCCATGTTCATAACATGTGCCATTTTTTCAGAGAAACTAGAACAGAAAAGGCCAATAATTGTAATGGGTTTGTAGTTAAAATAGCACTAATTTGTCAATGTTATTTGACACTTGTGGTTTTGAATGGCCATTGGACCAATTTAGTCTACCAGCTTATAAATGAGACAATCATATGGTATTTTACTGTTTCTTTTCGCTTTTCTTATCTTTATGAGATCTTCAGTTCAAAATTTTCTATAGAAAACATTAGAAAAATATTAGATGGACATTTGCAGAGTTCCTAGGGCATTGGATATACAGGCATGCCAAATAACTGTTAATTAGATTAATATTATCTAACTAAATGAAACAAAATACTCTTAAAACACTGAAGAAACACAAGGTGTAGGCAAGTGGTGGGGAAGTACTTGGACTGCTGGAAGGGATCAACAGAGAGTGGAAGTTTTGGCAGCTGCTCCAGAAGAGAAAGAACAACAATGTTTATGTTAATTACAATAAACCACACACACACGTGGTACCACCTAAATTTAAGGGTAGCAAAGCTAATGAAAGAAACTTGCTGTTTACCTGGAACTGAAATAAATGAGATGATTATGAAATATGTAGAGCCAGGTACTTGTTGAATGGAATTTATTTCTTGCCTGCAGTCATAAACCACAGGATAGTGTTATTATTTGAAAGATTTCTGCTCCTGTGAAATTTCTGACCATATTTTGATTAATCTTATAAGATTACAGGCAAATCAAGAAGCACAGGTTTTCACCTTCCCAGCAACAAAAGAAAGCTAAAGGATATTTTTGGAAGGAAAAACAATGCTAATAAAAGCAAAAGAAAAATGAGGTTTGTTGGTCTTTGCATTTTCGTTTTTTTTCCTAAGGTATCATGATTATATGAACTACATCATTATAACTGACAAGAATACAACTCAGAGAAAATGCAGATTTGAAAGGAACTGAAAATATCAGTTGAATCTGTCATAAACTAAATGCTGGTATCAGAAGGAGATAGATGAGTTTCTGATAAAGATTCTGAGTTACTGTTAATGAGAGTATTCTCATCCCTGAGGGTATTGATGTCCCCAGTACTTGGAGGCAGGGGTGTGGAATTAACTTTGACATTGTATAGTCCTCTGCAGTACAGCAACTACTGCGTACCTTTAAGGAAAAATTAATTATTTACTTGCATTCGGAGTAAAAAGCTACTGCTTTACTTTTGTGAAGAAGCTCAGCAAAAGCAAATCAATGATGAGCAAGGGTGTTAGGGTCTATAGAGGTTCCCTAAAATGTATATCAGACTGAAAAGGAGAAGCTGCTCTTTGTACAACACTGTGTATACTAGTTCAGTTACAGAGAAAAACAAAATTAATATTAACATTTTAGATTCAAACACACACTAAATGTTCAGAGGTATTTATCATTTGAATTTATATATTTTTGTTTATGAACAAGAGAAAAATTAAAGAAAATGTAGAGGACTTGTGTGAAATAGAAGAATTATGAAGAGCCTCTGGCAGGTAGATCTGAAAGTAGGTGCAGACAAGTTAATTATAAAAGACACCTGGTTTTGAATATCAAAAGCGCACATGAATTAGCATCTGCTGATACTATCTACAAATATATTTCTGCCACTTAAATATCCGTGCACAGAATCTGGTATTTCATGTCTCAAGTCATGCTTCTGCAGCTAAATCACTGTCTCAGTTTTCTCTGCAAGGTGAGCAACTGACTGTTGCTTGACATGTGATAGTGGGCAGCAGGTAAAAGGGAAGTTACCTCCTCAGATCCAGCATGGGTAAGTCTGCTTCCAAAATACTCTGTCAGTTTCGGGAATCCTTTGATCCTGGTCTAGAAAAGCTTCAGAAACAAAAGGGGTGCAGTTGAGGACTGTAAAATCAGTTGGCAGATCAGCTTGCATCATATTTGACCTAGCAGGAGCTTTGTGGCTTCAAAAAATAGAGGCTTTTAAGTGTACAACTTTAGCCCTGAAAATTGCTTTGTGCCATGTTTGTAACTGAGTGTCACATGAGGAGATCAACAGCAGAAGTCTTGGAAAGACACTCCAATGTAAGATTATCAAATCTGGGTTTTAAGGTAATTTTCTTACAAATTTTTAAGCTACCTCTGAGCTAAACAGAGTTTGCAGGTAATATGAAGAACAGTGCAAGCGAGACTTGGCTCATGAGTCAGAAAGCAGACAAGCCCAGAATGCAAGTTTGGTAAAACCGGGCCATATAATGGTTCAATTTGTCCCTTATTGACAGGCACTTGAGGAAAGGTGGTCAGGAGTGCCCTCCTTCACTCCATGATTTGCCCTCTATGGAGCTCCTTCTATCACTGCCACAGTAAATCTAAATACTGACATCAATTATAATGTAAAAAAACTGTACCTCATGCACATTTAAGTGACTGACGTGCCACTAGAGAAACAATTCACTCAGTGTTGTTCATATATTTTACCATCTTATGATGTAAATGCTGCTCCTTTCATGGTCACTACACTGTTTAAAAGATTCTTTCCAACACGCAAACCATTCATTTAGTTGTGCATCTCACTGGAAAAAAAAGAATGAGGAATAAAGCAGAACAGTGCTCTCCTAATCTGTTTTAGCAAGAGATCATATTAGTCATCAATGTGTGAACCCTTTATAATTTCCATTTTCCTCCTCCAGCATGGATAAAACAGAGCTGACAACACATATTTTTCTTTGTCAAAACATTTCCATTTCCCCTACTTTTCATTGCACAGACATCTTAAGAGCCATATCTTAGGCCAAGATTACAGCAACATTTTTCTTCTTATCTTAATATTGGAAATGTACATGCACTAGATCCTTAACAGGAGTATACTAGCTTAAAAACTTGTCACAGATAAAACAGGATTTCTCAAATGACAGTGTCAAATAGAGAAAAAAATAACATAAGCTGTTATCAGATGAGAGTGAGAGGGCTAGGACAATACTGTCTTCTGTATCTTATCATACACATCATGTTGACCTCTTTCAAAAGTCATTCCAGCACGTTATACAGTTTTGATTGGCTGAAATGCAGTGTGCACATCTTATTCTGCTTCCTTCTCTGAAGTGTTTTTGACTTTTAGAGAATGGCCAAAGCAGATACAGATCATTTGTGCAAAGCCTTGCCTTGCAGAAAATGAGTTATGGTGTTGAGAAATGTGTCTTCCAGGCATATTTTTCCTGAGGATTATGTAGGGAAAATCACCGTAACGTATGAAAGAAGCATGCACACAAATAAACTGCTCTGGGTTCCAAATATGAAGTCGTAATACAGTTGTCTTTCAAGTATTTACTTCTCAGTGTGAAATAGAAAGACTACCAATAAATCAAAATGCTGTGCCTGCACACTATACACTGCGGTAAAATGAAAGGCAAAGCAAAAATAAGTATTTACCAGTCGCAACACAAAATTACATTATTCCTGAATTCTACGTAAAAATAGACACGAAGCTGACCAGGCTGATGAGAAAAAAATTCTTACGCCTCTTTTATCAAGAGCGAAATTGCTGCTATGTGCAGAAATATCACTGAGAGCAAACTCCGTTGTATCCAGAGTGAAGGACTGTGCATGGCCACCAGAAGCAGGGGCTGGAGGAGGGGAGTTCTGTGCCTGGCCTGAAAGTGTGCTTAGCCACAGGAACCAGATCTATCTACATTGCAGATTGATCAGACATTTCAATGTACCAAGACCTCACTTTCCATGGTGTGTTTCTGCCTGCTTGTACTTCTCCCTTGCATGGAAAAAATGCCTCTCTCAGTATTGCAAGAGACCTTAAAAAAACATTTAAATTGTCTGTACAATCAATGTACGCCTGGAAACTGCAGAGCTGGGGGATGCAGAATGGAAAAATGTATTTAGGCAAAATTCCAGTGTAATATTATTCTGGTTCACAACTTCACCACTTAAATCATATTCAGTTCAGGGGAACAAAAGCATTTATTTCAAATTATGAACTTGTTAATCTTTTTCTTAGCTGCAATCTGAGCTCCCCTGCCGCCCATGTATTTCAATATTGGTACTGGCCTAGAGGGCTTGATGGATTGATTTCCTTTTCTGCTCTTAAATGTACATTGATGGTAGGACACCTTTAGCACAGTTATCCTAATGATTGCCACCTAACTGAGCAATTGTTTCATATTTTCCTCTCATTTTAATTTATGGTACAATGTGCAATATTTCTCCCATCGCTTAAATGTAGACCTTTTAAATGCAATTTCTTTAAAACTGAAATAAATGGATTTACAATCCTATGTAAATCAGGATATGGGTCTACCATTGTCAAGTCAGTTTAACTGTTATATGTTGACCAAATAATATCTTAATTATCTAATTTAGCTACTATGTAAGAAAAATCAGTTATTTTAAGAATTATTTGTTCTATATAGTCCACACTGAAAAATTAATTTCACACAATGTCACACTAAATCATATTCAACACTTCATTATATTTCCTAGGTTCATGTTTTCTTGTCTGCAGTTGCCACATCCATGTATGAATTTTCATTCAGAATCATTTTACAGAAAATGAAAGCAATTTATCCAATCATCAAACCACAGAAATATAAATTCATCTTGGGTGAAGGGACCTCTGAAGGTCTCTAGTGCTCCAGAGGAATCCACCACTGTAGATGTAAAATTAAATCTTTCCATTTAATGTATGGGCAGTCATAAATTCACCTGCAACAATGGCATGTTCATCTTCTGAGTGATCATCATAGTAAATTGGCACGAGTGGCTTTTAGTAGCCCATTGATTTGGATGACGTGTTTTCCAATCCCCATGAGTCTGATGTCATGGTAGGCAAAAGCACAGAGCTGCAGCTTCAGGCACTTCCTGTGGATGGATAGAAACACAGACAGGACCATGTGGAACAAATCTGTACAGGGGTTAAAAAATAGAAAAATGGAAAAAAGAGGCCCATATTATGCCTATTGCAAATTGAAAGTACACTTAGAAAACATGCAAAAACATTCCAGAGGTATTGCTTCTTTATTCTCTCTTTGAATTCATAGCTGGGCCTTAATCACTGCAACATAATACTTATTTTCTTTTACCAAAGATTGTGGTGGTCATATTTATTCTTATCAATACTAAAGTTATGTATACTTCATATATGAGTACTCCAGATATATATTTATACACCATTAATTGACCATCATCCTGTTTTATGGCTTAATTCCTTTACATGTTGCAAATCAGAAACAAAGTTTTTTATTGACTATATTTTTCTAGAAAAGCATTTGGAGGAAAGGATGTTGCAGAATTTCTATGATGGGCTCAATATCTAAAAGAGAATTTTGTAATAAATTGAAATGAAACACACTTAAGAACACTCTTTGTGGCTTGCAATCTTTATTTGAGTTATGTACTGCGACAAACCAGGAAAAAAACTTCAGTAAGCTAAGCAAAATTGAAATTCTCTTGCTTATTCTGCTTTATCCTGTAGCATAAAATTTCCAAATGTCTCCTGCTTCCTCTCCCATGCTTCCCAGGCTCGAATGTAAGAAGACCAGGACACGTGAAACAGAGATAGGCACTCAAGTGACACTCTGTAGACTAAGGGCAGCCTCTGGGCTAGCAGAGCAGAGCAGTGGAGAAACAGCAGGTAGTCTCACATCTCTTTTCCAGACAACATGTCAGATTACTCATACTCTTGAACAACTTTCAGCCTGAATATCTGATTTATACTTTTCAGGTTTTCTTCACAAAAGTAAAGGATAATCAACTAAGAACTAAAATAAAAAATCATGTTTGAAGTCCAGAGTGCAGTTGTGGTTTGTGTCACTGGGTTACAAAAAGTCATCTTAGATCACCCCAGTTATATCCTTCCATGATGGATTATATGCATAACACCTCCTGCCAGTTACTTACAAAATCTTGTATTAATAGACATTTTCCCCTCCTTTCCTTTTGCAGGAAAGTTTATTTAAAATTTTCTAGGTCTTGGCTCAGCACGCACTCTGAGTCATTTTATCCGGCTTCTTGCATGCTCTCCTACTATAAGCTGGACCCATTTTAAACCATAATATTACTCTGCTCAATGCTCTTGATCAAAATAGCTAACACAGGTCTAATTTTTTTTTTAAGTAGTTTCCAGAGCAATGAAAAGGGTGAAGCAAGAGGATATTAACTTCATACAGAGCTATCATTACAATCATTAGTGTGACAGTAGGTGAGAAGCAACTTGAAGAGGTCTACTCAGCTGGTAATCCAGATGGGTAATTTCAAGGTTGTTTGCAATTTGGAAAAGTATCATGACTGTTCATTGCTTTCAACTTGTCCAAAATAAATGTAACATTCAATAAAATTTTGGTTAAAGGTTGAAAAAAACCCCTAAAGCTACCAACTATGATATTATAACTGTATTTCCTTGATAAGTAAATTTGCACACAAGTCCATTATCCAAGCCAATACTGGCAAGCAGCAGTGAGTTCTACTTAATGGAAATGTTAATCAGAAAAAGCACATTGGAAGCTTTTAATGCACATGATTACACATACATAATGGGGAGCAGGGTCTAGAAGAGAAGTTCCTGCTGAAGGAAGACTCTAAATGGACCAAGAGATTCTTGGAGCCCAGTCCCCATCATGGGTAAATCCACCAAAAAAAAACAGAGAAAAGTGGAATAGCTCAGGTAAATCATTAATAGCAAAGTTTAGAGATAAAAAAATCAGCTCTTAAAACCAAAATTAAAAAGCTGATGTACTGAATTTTACCCCAAAATACACACAATAAAATTGGTCAGACATTTGCAGAATGTATGGTAACCCTTACAGGAAACAGCCTAGTTCAAGTAATTCAGACAACAATGTGACTCAGCCAAGGGCTCCATGCTCCCAGCTAGCCACAGGAAAGGACCTAGATACACTCAAATTCTGGGGGAACATGTGGCATTCTGCTCTCTATCCTGCTATAGTCACCCATATTACAAAGGACAGATATACTGAGTACCTGGGGACGTCTGGCTGACAAAATGCTCATGGGAAGCTGGAGAAAAACAACAGACATTCTGGCAGCAAAAAAATGGCTCATCTCCAGAAGAATCGGGGTTGGAACTTATGCACAACATAACAAAATATGGAAATTCTGTGGGGGTGTTGGAGTCTGAGAGGGCCATGTGTTCATGGACACTTAAAGTCTTCCATAGAGATGATGATAACTCCTAATTGCTACATGGAGATGCAAATTTAAGTTCATTGGTATCAAGATAAAACTGCATCATGCTGGCTTTTGCTCACCAGTTTATTGAACAAAACTGCACTTTCCCTCATAAAGCTCAATAAGGAGCCTTTCCTGCACTCATTATCCCCAGTAAAACAAAGTGGAATGTGCAATTTTTCATTTCTTTGAAGTGAAGCCCAGATTGAAACTGTTGCCTGAGTAAGTACAGACAATGTGCAGAACATGAGTAACCCCACTGAGATTAGAAAAGACCCACTGCTTCCTAAATGAATGTAGTTAGTGGAAAATACAGCACATTTTTCCAACATTACATTTCATTTTGTGTTTTGCATAGATCTAACCAACTCAGGCTTCACTGAGCCTGCAGAAAAAATAAATCTCTTCTGCATATGGGCACTGTTTGTGAAGACATCCATTAAAGCTGCATCATGCAGAGCTCCTTATAGGAGTATTCCAAAGAAATGTAATGTAATGTTGTGCAGCAGAAAGACTGAGTTCCTCCCTCAGTTAAATGTGAAATTTTCACGTGCGGCAGTGTGATAGCACTTATTGGTACTTCCTCGCCTCAAGCCTGGATGTTGTCAGTCTTATACAAAAAGCACTATTTCTGTAACTTGAAACTGATTTTGTTGTCACTTATCTCAGTTTTGCACAGGAACAATCCTAGTAAAGATAGTTAATTTGTTCTGACACGTGAAAGAAGAATCATTATTATGCATACCAGCTCAAATTTCAGTTGTTAAACAGTTCTTAGTTGAATCAACTTCCACGGAAATGTTTTGAATCAGACAGACTTACCTGAACATATTTTATCAATATAAACTGTTAAAACAATTTTCAAGCACTTGTGCTGGCCTAGAAATGCAAGTGAAAAACCTGACATCATACCAGATCAGTTCATGATTTCACCTTTATGCCAGCCAAGGAGCAGCTTCTTTTGGAAAATAAATAGTCATTAATAAGAACTCGACTGTGATTTTCATGCTCTCAGTGAAAAGATAAAAAGATATTGGAGCTCAAACACCGTTCCAGGTTTACCTTTCTGAATATCTCTTGCATAACTGTAGTTTTCTTCCCCCATAACACTGGGGGAAGAAAAATAGATATGTAATGTTTTCCTTCAGACAGATCTTAAACTCATTTTCTTTCTCCCTGCATATGACAAAGTGACCAGCTGACAACTTAAATTCTGATTTATAGGAAAGGTCAGTTAATCCCAAGCAGGCATTTTGCTAAATATCAAAATATCTCCTCATGTGTTTTCTCTGTCAAGCTCAAGGAAGTTGGAAGCTTAAACATCAGTGAAGCTTACAGAGTAAAGCAGAGATATCAATTTTAATCACTGTCACTCTCAGCAATCTTTCTTCCCAGTATTGAAGAGTTTGTGGATCACAAGTAAGGTTATAAATTTACAGGTGTTCTGCATTTGTTGTCATACTGTTCTATAGACAAATTGGCATCATCCTCTATTGTATGACTGCTGTGCTGCTGGGCAAACAGAGCAGAGAGAAAGAGCATAGAGAATAATCCTGCAGTCCCTCCAAACCTTAGCAATTCCTCTGAGGTCAGCATGAATTTTACATCAAGACTAACTCATTTAGAAATACCAGTTCTCTCCAGACATCACATGCCTGACTTTCAAAATAGCAGGTTTTAAAAATATTCTTTAAAGGGCGGCAGAAATATTACTTGATGGTTGTTTATTTTCCAAGTGTAAAGAGTAGGAGCACTTTCCTCTGTGATAGAAAAGAGGAAAAAAATCCAACCAAACCAAGTCACTACAGGGTGCACAAAGCAAGTGAGGAAGCTTTATAAACTTAGTACTTGTGGAAACCTGTGTGTTTATCCAATGATATGAAATAAATGGAGCAGAAGTAGTGGCATCAACATTTGATTAAGTAGACATTAACAAGAATAAAAAGTATAAATGAAAGAAGATAAAAACTTGGTAATAGCCCAGAAGGAAATTGCTGAAGTGTCCAGAAGTAACACACCATAACCCTTCCTATATTAAAATAGTATATCACACCTGACAATAGACCAAGGAAAGAGAGAATCACAGGAAATGCTCCGGGTCTTGGCTTTTTTGTGGTTTTCTGTGGCATGTAGGAAACACTTCATGCAAGAATGTGAATCCTGAAGTTTAAACTGAGGAAAAGTATAGGGATCATACCTTTATTAAAGCATAAATTTATGTTTTCCCCTCAAACACGTAAACATCATTCTAACTCCAGTGTAGATGGTAGGCCACTGAGCTTAAAAAGTGGTGAATGTGTGTATATATATATATATATGTACACACATATATATGTATATATACCCACATATATATGTGTATGTCTATATATATATATATATATATATATATTTATAGTCTAAAATGGAAAATAACTTGAAGAGGGGCACACCCAAGATGATTAATTTTTCCTCTCAAGAGTCTGAATGTTATTCTAGAGTCATGAACACATAATGGTTAAAGAGTTTGATGAGAACTTCAGTCACCTGGCAGAGCAATAATGATACTTTTTAAAGGTCTCATCTGAAAGGCCCTGCACTAAGCTTCACACTAATCCTTTTTGCTTTTGAAGTAATCTGAGCTGAAATGTCAATGTGAAGTCCAAAAAGTGCAGACATATTTTTGAACAGAAAGCACAACAAAGTCTAAGTAATGCATAAGCTTTTATTTGAATCTCATCTGCATTTTCTTATAAAATTACTTTAAAAAAAAACAACAGGTGGCTATCTCAGCATTTTATTGAAAAAGCAGATATTGCAGTACAAAAAGAGGAAAAAACAGAAAAAAACTCATATGCCTGACCAGAACTTGTGTTGCAGGCAGTCAGTGTGAATATTGCATATACTTCTAGTCATCAACATTCCCATCACATCTCAAATCAAAGGCACTGACTCCTTAAAGACAGAGCTTCAAACAGACAGTGATCACTATTCAGAGCTTATTCAATCATCAGAAAAAATAAGATATTTGGGAGGAAAACCCAGGATAAGATCGTGACCACCTCCATGTTGCTCTGGAAAAGCCCACCAGAAAGGATTTTCCTGATCTGAGGTAATTGCCTGGAAAACTCTCCTGTGTCCTTTCCACACCAGCTGGACAGAACACAGGGTGTGGGTGGAATTACATCAGCTGTCTGATGGTGCTGCAGCACCTCCAAGAAGCAGGATCATCTGAAACACATTGAAGTTACACTCACCTCCATTCATGAGGTAACATTCATCTCCGTGTTTGCAGGCCTGCACTAAGCCTGTCCCAGCTGGAGCAGGATAAAGGAGATTATGTCATTCTAGTCTTTAGGGAGAAAATACCTTTACAATCCCATCAATTAACTCCATATCTACCTTTTCCTAGAAATTGTGTTGGTCACTGGCACATACAGCTACCATTAAAGAGAATATTAATCTGGAAATTTCAAACACTGAACATAAGATGAGGTTAGAAGTTGAAGGTGGGGGCATTCTGCAGCTTTGCTTGACTTTTGTTATTCTTTAATCTTCTTGTTTAAAAAGGAAAAAATATTAAATAGTAGTTATAGTCATATAAATGTAATTATAATAACAGATTACAGACATTATTAGTATGAAAAAGAATGGACTATTAACATCCATTTTGTGCTAAAAGCAGAATCCTCCAGGATTCTGGTCCAAGTTTCTTAAACCAAGAGTTTGTCAACTTCCTCATGTTTTTCTTTGCTCAAGGAGGGCTGTGAAAACTTAATTCAAAGGACATCTGACATCTTTTTTAGACTTCTTCATTAAGTCTCTAACAAAGTTGCCTTTTCTGGTGTTTGATGATTTCCATAATTTTCAGACTTCCACTCTTTACTTTAATTCAAACTGACCAGCTGTAGATTGCCACAAATTATTTTTAACATCATATGGTATTTAAAAGAAAATATAGAATAAAAATGCGGCTCAAAATAAGTCTAAAAGTATACTCCCATGGAGCAGGTGTGAATAAGTCTAAGAAATTTCAATCCAAAATTCTTTTCGTACCCCAAGTTTTCTAAGCACTTTCACAAAGCTTGGGACACCAGGGTTTTCCAATTTTTGCTTTATATAAGAGCAGTGGCCAAAGTAGGGTCAGAAAAACATTCTGAAACATCCATCTCTTCATTGTCTCTCCTGAAACTAATCCAAATTGAACAATTATCTAAGAAAAAGTGGGTCAAGAGTTCATCCCCTGGATTAACTGAGTGTCTAATAAAAGGTTTTACTCATGAATAAAATTTTAATTGCTGCCTAAATTAAACAAAAATATGAGATGAAGCATTGCTGTTCTGTTTCCCAACAGCTGGATCAAACAGCTGCTCCACAGTTTCCTTGCCTCCTTACACACTGCACATTCCATACACATCTATGGCAAAACTTCCTATTAGTGACTTTATGTCTCAGCAAAATAGAACTCCAAGAGTATGAGACAGATGAGATGGGTTGTACTCCAAAGGTTTTTTAAAGCCTGTGTTTGAACTAGAAAACAAAAATTGCATGACATTTGAGGGATTTAACCAACATAAATCCCAAGGCAGCAGTTCAGGGCAATGTGTTAATTTGACTGGCAATTTTAAAAGCAGTTAAATGGCAATAGGAATTAAATGCCATTGAACTTGGAGGGCATAATGGGCCTAAAAGATTCAATATTCTTTGGGGAAGGGGTGGTCCCCCACTCTGTAATTCAATAACCATCTTTCAATTTAAAGGCAGAGAGTGATAGTTCAATTACTTTGCACTTTACTCTTGCGTTGTACTAGCTGAAAAGTGATTATTAGAGCATTTGTGGGGTCTAAATTTTGTCATCTCCTATACTATATGAATAATAGGCTCCGTTTTCCTCTTACAATGCACTAGTAAAGGCCTGAGTATTGTTGCTGCTATGAGTCAAGTGTGAGCCACACTGGTGATTCCTTGTGATGGGTTTTGTAAGAGTTTGATAGCAGGTGGGGCTACAGGGGAAGTTTGTGTCAGAAGCAGCAAAAGCTTCCCCTAAGTCCAGCAGAGCCTGTGCCAGCCAGCTCCAAGACGGGCCCAGGACTGTTCAGGTGTGAGCCCCCCAGGAATGCTGACAGCATCCCTGGAATAACAGAGTTAAGGTGGGGGAAAGGTCACAGCACTTGTACTTACTGCAATTGCAGCCAGAGAAGAGAGCAGTAAAAATACATGAGAAAAACAGACCTGCAGGTTGTTGAGGTGCAGGCTGAGATGCTCCAGGCACAGAGATTCCCCTGCAGCCCATGGTGAATCCCATGGGGAGGCAGCTGTGCCCCTGCAGCCCAGGGAGCCCTCAGGGGAGCAGGAAAATGCCCACTGTAATTCTGTGAGAAGGTCATGCTGGTGCAAGCCCCTGTCAGGACCTGTGGGTCCATGGATACAAGAGAACCCATTGCAGCAGGTTTGCTTGCAGGACTTCTGACACCATGGGGAATCCACACTGGAGCATTCTAATCCTGCAGGCATGCAAACTCCACCAGTACCTTTCCTGATAAGCAAAAATTTTGTACTTGTTGTTCTAAAAAGCTTTACTAGTCTAGAAAGCACCAGCAAGAAAAATGCATTAACAAATTTGTATGGTTATACCATGCCAGAAGCAGCCTGATATGGAAAATCAGAGAGTTACCCTGTAGATTCTCTCTTGAGGTGCAGGTAACTAACAAGATGCACACGTGGATCCCTTCCAAGACATGGTTCCTTGGCAAAAGCACGCCTGCGTTATGTTCTGGGGCACAGACTCCTGAGAAAAAGAGTAATTATAGTACTGTAAATCTGCATTTCCAGAGCTGCCTGCAGTACCCAAGAGCACATCTTCCAGAGACAATGCTTCAGAGAATAAGTGAGAAACTTAATAGATACTTAAATCAAAGACTATCTCAGCAACATACCTGCTGTCCAATAAAATGAGGGCTAGCCTTGGTTGGGAAATGGTCTGAGGATACTTTTTGAGTCAAATGTGCTTGCAAAAATTTATTCTAGGTAAAAAGAAATGACTTTTCATGTGTCTGAAACTAAATAAATCCAGTCTAGAACACAATGCAAGTTAAAGAATAATGTATTTCTCAGTTACATTGCAGGAAGATGGACAGCTTTCAAGTATTGTTAAAAATGTTGTTCAATTCTCACGGTGAAAATACATTTCTTTATTGGGCACAGTTGGAATTATTTCTTCCAGATAACTTGAAAGAAATATAATTTGCATACTTATTAGGTTTTTTTGCAAATTAATTTTAAAATTTGGTTGATTTTTACCAGAATGCACTACCTCAGTGTGCAGTGTTACTAACATGAGTCTATTATGTTTAAATCTCCCCTTTTACTCTCACCTGAGTGTTCCTGAAAATGGTAGGCATGTTACCTGAAAGACATATTCCTCACACATTTTTGCAAAACCTAGAGAATAAAACACTACTACTTAAAGGAAGGAGAAAGGAGAAGATGAACAATTTTTTCTGTTGATTTTCTCCTCCCTTAATAGCAACAGAATTCTTAAAACTCTCTGAGAACATGGGGGTGATGGGTATAATCTCTCATGAGGCTCAGCTTCATGAAGTAAATTACTCATAGTCCAATTTCTTTAGTGATCATGGCAACAACTGGTTCTTTTTCTATCTGAAAACAGAGCTTGATGGAAACAGGTAGGAAGGACAAACTGAATGACTAGCTACAGGCTTTTGATGACTTCCCCATCAATGTGGCAGCCCAACCCTTTCTTTCAACTCACATCGTTCCATATTAAGTATGCTACAAAGAACCCTTCAAGGCACTGCATACATTTTAAACATCATCCACCAGCCACTCAAAGGGCATCCAAGGTTCAACAGCACAAGGAAGGAATTATCTCTTGCCTTAGAAGGAAGGAATTATCTCTTGCCTCCAAGGACAAAGAGAGGTGTGCATCTGTAGCGTATCACACTCTTTTATCTTCACTGGAAATGAAAAAAAGAGTACAGCACAGAGATTATTTTTCCAGCAGCAAGTGAATACTTACCCTATTTATTAAATCAGTTTAAGAATTAGACATTTTAATATGCAATTTTTCTCATTTGTGCTCTATATTTGACACTTGTGGGAGCATAGAATGGCCTGGTTTGGAAGGCAAAGATTACCCTCTCCAACCTTTCCACTGTAGGCAATGAGATGTCACCTACAAGGCTCAGGTTTCTCAGGGTCCCACCCAACCTGGCCTTGAACACTCAGGGATGAGAAATCCCACAGGTTCTCTGGGCAAACTTCCTCTGCCTCACCACCCTCACAGAATTTCTTCCTAACTTCTTATCCAAATCTCTTCCTTCAGTTTAAAAAACCTCTCCTTCTTGTCCCATCACAACATGCTTTTGTTAATATCCTTCTCCCTCTTCCTTTTGAGTCCCCTATGTACAGAAAGATTGCAACAAGGACTCCCTGGAGCCTCCCTTCTACAAGCTGAACATCCCAGCTCTCTCAGCCTCTCTTCACAGCAGTGGTGCTCCAGCCTGAAGATCATCTTGGTGTGTCCCGCATGGACTTTGTCCAACAGGTCCATGTCCTTCCTGTGCTAGGACCCCAGAGCTGGATGCAGAGTTCCAGGTGGGCTCTCACCAGAACAGAGCAGAGGGACGGAATCCCCTCACTTGCCCTGTTGGTCACAGTGCTCTGGGTACAGCCCAGGATACCACTGGCTTTCTGGGCTGCCTGGCCCTCTTTATCAGCATAATCTTCTGGTGAAAGCCACTGCTGCCAGTGGAAAAATATGATCCCCATTACCTTGCATTACCACTTTCAGTGTCTACTTCCACTTTGAGGAACAAGATTCTTGACACTGAAACTGCAGAGCAGTTACCAGACTCAGTGAGGTGTCTTCTTAGACAGCATCTCCACAGCAGGATCAATGCCAAAACAAAAACTCAAATCTCAGCCAGCTGATTTATCCTGTAAGAAGAGCTGCACCTCTAAAGGAAAGACTGATGAAAAGAAGTACAGCAATAGATAAACACCCAACACCAGAGTGAATGGCTATTACCCAGAAAATTATCAGTTAAAAAAATGTGAGAGGCAAAAGGAACCTGAGAACTAGAAGAGTCTATCCACTCCCAGTTTTCTGATGGTTTTAGTGTTTTCCTTCCTCACCAGAGGAGAAGCATCAGTAGGAATCTTTTGCAGCTCAAATTCACATGACCTTGGAAACAGGCTGGCTCATGGAGATTGGTGTGTCTGTGCTGTGAGGGATGATGTCAGCACTGTGCAGTATGACTGAGCATGGCACTGCAGACTCTGACAATGGGGACATAGAGACAAATTGAGCACAATTATGTTGGGCTTTCAAATTAGGTGAAGGACTTTTGACAATACTGAAACACAATTACTTTGGTGTCAGTTTGGTTTTAGTAAAGTCGCCCCCTGAAGCATATAAATGCGACTTTTACTGTGCTTCTCATGCTGATGAAAATAAAATTGTCTCATCAGTGAAAGCAATTGCAGATTTAAGAAAATAAATGTACACCAGACTTAAGAGGTAGTTATGCACATATTTTAATAAAGATTAAATGGAGAATGACATGCCTTTGGATCAGAAAATATCTCATACAGATCCCAGTCTGGCTCTCAAGCTCCATATTTCAATGCATGGTCCTCTGTCCTCTTCATAAGCAGACAGAGCTGGTCAGTGTTGCAGACAAGACTGTAGGTTAAAATGTTCCTTTGATTAGATTGGACTATCTATGGCATTTTTCAATATCATAATTTAGATAAATACCTTCAGAGTTTAACTGCTTAAAACACTCTTTGATTTTATCAGCTGAGAAATTACTTAAATTCAGTAGAACTTAAAAAATGTCCTAAAATATCTGAGTGCTTAAAGTGGATTTTTAAAGTTCTTTTTGAAAAGTATGCTATGCAATATTCATGTTCCTTTGGGTCTTGCTAAAATTCACTTTTCTGAACACAAGAATTAAAACTATTTTGCTGTTTCATAAACCAGACATCATACATTGCCTTCTTCCTGATAATTTAAAGATTAAAATAAATATAGAGAAAAACCTCATTGTAGCAAACATAGGTAATAAAGTTCACCTAGACCCTTGCATATGTGTGCAGTATTTTTAGAGACTAATACAAAGAATTACCTGGCCAGTAATGAATCTTAACGATGGCCAGTAAATAGTTGCAAAAGAAACTAGAGAAATAATAACGTGGAAGAATTATGATATTAAAAGAGCTCCTAAAGATGTTGTTTCCCTGAATTCACTGTTACAGAATGGCATATCACTACTATTTTAAAATGTGGTAACATTTAACAATTTATCTGAGGGCTGCCTTTTCTTTCTTAGAAAGTTCTCGCTCATCAATCTCTCTAAATACCTGGGGTTTCAGTTTGTTTTTTTCAAAAAGTCCTTATTGAAATATTTAAAGTATTTAATTTTCATATGGCTGCCTATTTAAAATCTGAACTTTAGATAGTCGCATTCTTCTTTGATTAAAAGTACAAATATAATTCGTTTTAATCCCTGACTCAATCAATGAAACTCATAAAATTCCAAATTTCTGCTATGAAGCTGATTACTAATAACATATTTAAGCTTCATAGTCTGCACTATACCTAAATTCCACTTGATAGATTTTTTGTTCACAAGCTCACACTAATACTTACAGAAGCCAAATAGAACAGAAACACAAATGCTGACATTCAGCAATGAATGTTCATTACTGGAAACATTAAAGAACCTAGTTTTGATCAAATAAAACCAGCAAAACTAATTTTAAAATGTAAATGAAAGTTCAGTTCATTTTTTTAGTCACCTCTCTGAATACTGCATGTATGCAATTAATAAACATTAATTTTTGAGACTTGTAGCATATACAGTTAAGAGGGAAATGTCAACAAAGAAAGCACTAAAAAAAAACTAGAACCCAAACCAAACAAGCTTTATCAAACAGTTATTGTTTCTTTATTTATGGATTCCTACTACCCTCTGTTGCAATTACACATGAATGTTAGCTGACTGTTGGTATACATATTAGTGGGTGATAAAAAACATAAAACCCTCCCTCAATCCATGAAAATTGAGAAGAAATTAACTTACCATACCCATTTGAAATTCTATTGTTTTCGTAACTCATCAAGAAGATATGTGATTACATTTGTGTTCTGCCTCAGATGATGTTACAGATGTCTGCAACTCAGGTAAAGAGAGGGACTTAGAGAAAAACAAAGACTTCTTCTACTATTTTCAAGACATTTGACTTTCCCTATAAAATCAATTCTTTTCCAGTTTTCAGCCCAAATTACTCTATTTTGTATGTTCACTAGTTAAAATTAATAGTTCTCATTTATTTTAGAGTAAGACATCTATATCCAAATGTACCAGCAGTTCTGGTATAAATGTTTCATAATGTTTGTCTTTTATGGATGAGATAAATTGCCAAAAGGAGATACTTTCTCCATTTGCCAGAGAGATATTTTTGATAACCTAAAGGAAAAAACAATATCTACCAATGGTCTAGTATACAATTGCACTCATTTCTGAAAAACCATTCCTCATGGTTATACCTTCTCCCAGCCTTTTCAAGATTAATAAATGTATCCTCCATAATTTCTAAAATATGAAAAAAACAGAATAAAAGTTAAAAGTTATTTTTAACAGTGAAAGGAACCTGTAAGTCTCAGTGACAGTGTTTACCATCAATTTTGGTGCTATTTTTATAAAGGTCTGGAGAACAAGACAGGTGTGGTGAGCTTACACTCATCCTATCTCTGAGGAGACTGGCCCAAGACTTTTATTAGTCAGCAACACTGACATTATTCTTATGCTGCAATAGCAATAACTTACTGTTTTTAACAAAGAGCAGCCTTAGTTCTGGAGGGATTTCTGTCCCTTTTTGCTCTGTGACTTATCAATTACCCAAGACATCCAATTATGCTTTAAAATGCACTGCTGGACATGCCTGATTGTAAGAGAGTGGATTTTTCCTTCTTATATGTAAATCCACCACTCACATTTTGTGCCTCCTTACTTTCCCCATATAACATTGTACATCCTTCATGGACAGACAGTAAGTGTATCCAAGGAATGGTGTAACCAATTCATGATCTATATGTTATACTAACAAATATTTTATCAAACTACTTTTGCCCAACTGTAAAGTTAACTCAGAAAACAAACAAATAAAAAAGGTTCTATAATGTGTACATAATTTATTGTGAAACAAGTATCTATTATACTTTTTAAACACCTAGCTTATATTTCAACACCTCTAAAACCCTAAATGCCTTTAAACCTATAAAGTACTTTTATTCTTATAGACATATCATGGGACCACAACTAAAGATATAAAGAACAAGCAGCATTTTAATTTCTCCCCAAGAAACTGCCTACAGATTAACAGCAAGTGTCACTTCAGTTTAATGTCTATCTGCTTTCAAGGATGTATGTCTTTCAAAATAGGGTCATGATCTAATATGCCTTTCCTACTAATTTGTTTTCAAGGCAATTTAAGCTGTCTGAAGGTCTGGGGATGCTACAGATTGTTGTTTCATAAAAGTGGTAACAATTTAAGTAGTATCAAAACATCTTGCTTGTTCAATGCCAACAGAAAGTTCAGAGTATAAAAATACTGTGTGTTTTATAGATATGTAGGAATAGCATATTCCCAAAAATTCTAAGTAAATAACATTGAAAGGTTAACAGTAATAAAAAATGGTAAAAGGTTCTCTCATTTAGTGGGAACAGCGCAACTCACTGGATTTCTTCCAGTTCTAACTCTTACTTGACTGCAGACATTTAAAAAGCAGCTGGGCCTTGCAGCTATGCAGCCAGCTCTTGCTGTCAGCTGTAATCCTCAATATATTTCAATAATAAGACCTTTCACTGTGCACTGGGAATCATCCCTTAAAAATGTTTACTTGATAAACTCTAGTTAAAAGACATGTTTATAGTCAGCGATACAAAACAACTGTGTTTTTAGAAAGCTTTCTTAATAATATGTCGTCTAAAAACTTCCTATTGATTATATTTCAATTCAAAGCTGCCAAACACTTTAACATTAATAACCATTAGAATACCTGAGGTGTATATTATCCACCTAGTTGTATAGATTGGAAACTTGAGATACAGACAGGTTGAATGATTTTCCCATCTGTCCTCTGTGTGCTTTGGAGACATGTGGAAAAGTTCGAGTAAAATGCTAGGTCCACAAAATAATTTTTGCTCTTTGATTCAACAGAGACATAATTTTATCCTCAATTCACAAGAAATTTCCTGACATTAAAAAAAATCTGCTGACCTTCCCAATTGCAACTCCACTGGGTACAAGACAGATGCAACCCAACATATGGTAGTGAACAGGTTGATATAATCTCAGTTTTTTCTATGGCAACATTAAATTTCTGGGGTGAGTGGACATGGAACAGCTTCAGGATAGACTCAAAACATCTCTTTTCAGGATGTGAAAAATTATGAAATGTAGCATGACACAGACAATAGTTCAGGGTGGCACACATCTAGACTGGAATTAATAATTTACAGAATGATCTTTCAGTTTGGTCTAGAATATAAATGAACCTGTCCATGTCGTACTTGCACTGATTTTTCTCATTTGCAATAAAATGATGTTTAGTGCCTTTGAATTCAGAAGCCTCTCTTTCCTGTTTAACCTATTATCTAGGGTAATATAATCCTGTGGAGCACTTGGTAAGTCACTTTTCAACAATCAATCATCCCTAAATGGTGCTTTCTCATTTTAAGTCAAAAGACTAGAACAGATTTCCCCTTTTCTCCATCTCAGAGACAGGAGCAGTCAATAAAGCTGTACACTTCAAGTCCAAGATTTATAGCTGTCAGAATTTTCATACCATCTACTCTGCATTTCTAAATACAAAACTCATATTGGAAGAAAACATGCAGCAACTGCCTGTAGTAGCATGTAATGGGATTTTAACATAAGCCTGAATCTTATCCAGGTGCCTGCTAATTGACCTGCAGAGGATGCATTTCATTGTGTGCAGTCAGGCAGCCCTGCTTAGACAAATCAGTAGAGAAAAGAGAATTTGGGAGTTTTTAAGCAGAGGTCAGGGTTAATCTACAAATGTGTTTTATCTCTTGAAGGATTTATATTAATCCAGTTTTGTCTCCGATGCTGCTGATTCAAAGCTTACATTAAAACTGAAAATTTTCTCTCTAGTGTTTTGGTATTTTTTTAATACTCAACTACTTAAATGCGTGTCTCCCAACAGGAGAGCAAGGAGAATCTCCTGGTAAATCTTTAAGTAAAACCCACATACTTTTTAATAAGCAAACAGAGATACTTACTGGATAACAAAGGCCCTCTGACGCAAAAAATCCAGATTTCTTTTCTGTCCTGAGCTGGATTATTTTTTGGTCTGTGTTTGCAGTTTGGTTTTTTTGTTTTTATTTTCCTTACTGAAACTCTGCCTAATATTCTTCTATAACAAAGAAAAATTAGAGGTTGTTCTGATACAAGGATATAGTCCAGTAGCACAGTCTCTGACAGAATTCAGGCCCATGTCAAAACTCAGGAGAACAAGACAAAAATCTGGCTAATGTCCAGGGGATAGGATTTTGTGGGGTAGAAAAGAATTACAGTTTCAAGATGAGCCCCAGTAGAAATATCATGCATTTTAATATCAGATGGTAGCTGGTATACTTAGAAATATCTGCTTAAAGCAGGCAGGAGAAAATTAACTATTCCATCTTTGCTAATGAGGTCCTGAAAAGAGCCTTACTTTCTCCTAAATGTATTTCACTCCCTGGAGGTCCCTCCTCAGAGCTGCCAGTCCAGGTGCCACAGAAAAGCCCTGGAGCTCTCCTGTCCTGGGGTAACAGCCACCCCACACGGCAGGTGGCCCTCCTAGCACTGCACTGGCTGAGACTCTGCATAAACTACATCTCCCCAATCTACAGCTCCCCCTGAAAAACACAGGATGGCTCTGGGGGCACTCAGAGCAGAAAGACTTGAAACCTCTCAAGAGCAATAACCTACTGTGTACAACAGAGCAGCTTCTGTCATCAGCCACATGTCCATGTTTTTTTCTGTCTGTTCTAATGTAGTAAAAGATGGTACACCACCCCATTTCATAAATGCGTCCATTTTATAAAACCCAAAAAGCTCCATGTATGAATTTGTATATATCCCTTAGTCAAGGCACCATAATATAGCAAGATTTCTGTTGCAACATAAATGAAGTACCACTGGTCCTTCACTGCACAGTCACCTCAGTTTCACATTTTTTTTCACTGATTTCAGTCAGTCATGTGTCCTGCCCATTAGCTGACATTAATGCCTTTCCTTATCATGACATTTATGGTTTCCATTACTTTCTGCAGCGCTCTATTGATTTTGAGATTTATAGCTTCTACATGAATTGTCCTTCAGAGCTCTGTCATTACCCTGCTTGCACAATAGGTACATGCCCAACGATTCAGGATCAAATACAGCCAGCTAAAGAAGTGAAGGTACTAATTTTTCCTCTGCTGAAATTCAGCTTCTCTAAAATTGTAAGAATACTGACATTTTAATGAATAATAAGCATACTGATCATATTGACTATTTTATTCTCTCACTATCAAATACCTCAGAACTTCCATTGGCCTCACAAAATAATTTTTAAAAAATGTTAAAAACATGAAACTATAAAGCTTCCATATAGGAGTAATCAGAGCAAGAGTTAACAGCATAAAATTTGAGCCTATGCCAACCCAAGACAAGATGTCCAGATGGGCAAATAGAACTTCGTTAAAGCCAATTCTGATGATGGGATTGTATTTGTTCCTCTCTAGCATCTCCTCTCTAGTATGATGTTCTTGTCTTGAATCTGAACTTGGGATTCCTTTGTTGGTGAAAGTACAACAAAAAAGTTCAACACAGAGGATTTCAGTTTAGGCTTCACTGATACTTGATTCCACCGATGCACAAAAGAAGCCAGTTTTCAGAGAACATTCTTCTGAAATATTTCAGTGAGACCAAAAGATCAGAAAACATTAAAAGCATTCTCTCTTCCCTTATTGATGGCTAAACTGAAATCTTACATATCCAGGCCTGCTTATTATTGTCGAGACTGAACTGGATGACTGGGTACTCCACAGCAGATCTTTGTACCGGCAGGGCTCAAAATACCCTGTGGTATGACACTCTCAGAAAACAAAAGGAGTTTTACAGAAGAACAGACCAAGTCTTGATATCCTAGCAGATGGGGTCAAGACTCTTCCTGAAGCTTCAGTTTATGTTCCTTTTGTGTATTTTCCAGGTACATCTATTTCTGCTTAGACTCATCACACTAGATGGATTCTTTTGAGAACAACAGCCTCCAGTAAGTCCTGAACTCCAGTGTCTCATGTTTTAAAAATTAGCCTGACAAATTCCCAACCAAATCACTTTAGTGGTGTGGTCTCACTTATCCCTCTCAGAATACGATGGTTCAAATATATTTTCATAATACTTGTCATACAGCCTTAATCCCATCAACCTTTCACCATTCCATTTGTGCTTGTTGTACTTTATCAGTCTATAAAAACGCCACCAACCAGAAAGAGTGGGTTATTTGCACATGCAGACAGGTAAGATGTCCATTGCCAAGGGGAGCTGGGCTGTACTCAAACTCCTCCCCAGCCTTCCTCTACTTTGCACTTCCAGAACAGAGCCATGCTTTTAAAATGTTACCATAAAGAAAGGAGAGAAAAAAATTTGCCCTCTAAATTAACAAAACTGACCTGTGGCTAATAATTAAAGCAGCTCTGCATATGTGAACCCATTGCAGGACTTTTGAGCCCATTTATTCCAAGTACAGGCCATGAAGTTACATCCTCCCCCCCACTTCATTTCAGAAACAGTTTCTCAAATTACTGCATCAGGCCTAAATCTGGGCTCTGTTTCTCTAACAAAATACTGGTTTTCCTGAGAGAGCCCAGCAGGGAGAAGCAGCCCTCCCCAGGCACGTTTCCTGTGTCTGCCTGGCAGTGCTCACTGCTGTGCTGCACCGAGAGAAAGGGAATTCTGTCATCATGTTACTGTACTAATAGAGTGTCTGCTGGCAAGCACCAGTAGGCTCTCCAGAAATATGACACAGCGAGATAAAGCTTATACAAACTGAGAGACATAAACATAACCTACTTGTGTTAATCCTGTAAAACCACAAGTAGATGACAAGAGGAGGCAGCACTAGGGAGCGGTGCAGGCTGTGAATCTCCACTGCAGGCTTTCACTCTGAAGAGACAGGATATAAATGCAGGTGTGTCTCCTGTCAGCAAGACCTTACATCCATGCTCAAAGTAAGGCTTCTGTGCATCTCAATTAGCACCCAGACTAACTAGGCTGGTTAAGACCCACTTTCAACATACACAGAAAATAACACCACAGCCATTATGTTAGCGATCAAAGCTACACAAGTTTGTAGATTGTTTCAAAGATCAAAGACAGTATGTCAGACTTCATTACCAGAAGAGAGACTCTGACTTCAAAAGGCACTACATTGCCCTTTGTTTCCTCCTCAAAAATAATTTTGAACATGGTGAGTCACCTCAGAGTGATCTAAATTAAATGTACCTTCTAGCTCTGGCTGCAGTTTGATCTTCTCATTCTTTTTCCTTATCCTTTATGTCTATCTTAAGTAAACACTGATTGTTTGCCCTACTGGCTTAGTATTGGGACACATTAAGGAATAATAATTGAAGCACTTCATCAATCTGTAAGATACCTAAAATTGCTCCCACTGCCTCCCCCGATTGTTTTGTCTTGCTCATTGCAATATTGTCTGCAAAAGGCTATTTGAAAGTATCTTTAATTAGCTTTCCTATTTCCCTGACTGAAGTGATACTTTCAGTCATATTCACAGAACTAATTATACTAACAATGAATAAAAATAGCATCAAGATCAGAAGACTTTGATGCTGTTTGAGCTGTAATTCTTATGGATACCTTTTTGAAGGAGAGTTTTGAAAGCATTCACATTTTCCTGCCTGCTTTAAATATTTTTAAACTATTACATAAGGGAATTTTTAGAATTTTCATAATTACCAACAAGGCAAAAAACTCCACCAGGCGCACAAAAATCCAAACCTGAATAATTTAGTTCTTATGTCAACACTAACATTAATGAAACAGTATAAAGCTTTTCCTATACCCAGGGCTAATTTACACTATCAGTGTGGTCCCCATTGGCAGTTCCCATAGCCTCCATCATAAATAAGCTAACAGAGATAAGTCAACAGCACTGAGAAGTTTACTCGTTCTAGTGCAGGACTAAGAGAAAGTGTAGATCTTCATCCAATTCACTTTCTCTTCACCTAACAGTCATCCCGACGCCACTGAAGAATTGTGCCTTTTGTTAGTGTCTGGGATCCAGTTCTACATTCCAGAAATCATGAAATGGGCAATGTGAACAAGTTTTGCCATTACCTTTAAATACTTAGCTAAACTATTTAGTGGACAAGGTATATTTAGTGGACAAGGTGCTGATTTTCCACCCCTTGGGCTCTTATCTCGGAGGTGATGGTTACTCATCCATCTGAAGATATCCTCTGGATATCTGGTAACATCCCCTGCTTAACATGTTATTCCTATTCCTGTTTCTCTGTGGATTAATATCATTGTAAACAAATTCCCAAAACTCACTTCAAGCTGAGTCCTCAGGCACCGTTGATATTAATGGTGTCAAACCCATGATGGAGAGAGATCTTCCACACATTTTTCATTGAGAAATGTAAATGCTTGTGGAAACACTATGACGATACTAACACCCTAGACAGAGTGAGCTGGCCAGGCACTGCAGCAGTGGAGTCCTCAAGCAGCAAAGCCAACATCTGAAATGGTCTTTATATGTTGTCCAGTAGTATTTAATAACAGCAATCAGTCCACAAATTCTCAAAGGAGATAAGGAAATTTAGAAAAGCATTCAACCATGCTGTTCCTTTCTCTTCCCTTTTCCTTGATTTTTTTTCTTTTACTAAATATTTAAAACTTCTAGTTTTGAACAGGCATAAAAGGAGCATTGGTGGGGTGGTCTGCCTCAAGTTACCAGAACATCCTGCTTAATAAGAATGTTTTGTTGCATAATATTTTAGACCACATAGATCAACTACATCTGGTTCCAGGCTACTCCACATTATACTTCTTAATGGTTTTTCCCATGATAATTCATGAAGTATCATCTAAAATTTGAGAGGCATAAACTAATTAACAAGGTAAATAACAGCCATGTGAAACTGTAAACAATGCCTGAATAGAGATATTTGGCCTTTGACCACTTTTTGACTACTTTAATATCCCCAGCTTTGTTCTTTCTCAAGTGTTCACAGGGAGATAAACCCATACATATTTTATATATACACATATATAAAATCATAGACATACATATATACACACATATGAATATATAGAGACGCCACCACATTTACTGAAACATAAATACATATATTTATATTGTTTCTTTAAGTATTTTCTTTAAGCTCTTCTTGCTTAAAGTGTGTCTTCTCTGTGTAGGATGGCTAGATGTCTTCCAAAATTCACCTTTACTTGTGACTTTTTTTAAAGGACATTTCTGAAATAATAATTCTGAGCAGGCATGGCAGAGCGAGGAGGCAGACTGCAGCACGTGGAAGTCTCCTGGCTTCCTTCAGAGCATGCTCTAGCAAACCATGTCAAGCAGGTAAGAAGGTTGAGAATCAGGACAAAATGAACCTGGAAGTCTGTTAGTTGGGTTTTCTTGACATTAATATACTCATAAATACAAGACATAATTTTAAACTCTTCACAGCTGTCTTGATGCCACACAGTTAAACTTTTTCCACTTTTTAGTCACCTTTAGATTTGCTTCCCCACAAAAATCATAGACAGAATCAATAAGAACAGAATAGCAACATGTGCAGGATTCAATTTCTTCTCTGCTTGGACACACACACATCTGTCTAAAGAGGCATGTGATTTGGCCTCAGGTAATGGAAAGCAAATCCAGGATTTAGTAATAAACTTCTTCATGTGAATTTTACTGTTAAAATTTAAAAATAATGGTGAAGACTTCTCTCTATAATGGGCAGAACCTAAAAGTCAAGCAGTCTGCAAAAGTTTTCCTGCCTCAGCTTGCATAAATAAAGGGCAGCTTCTCTTACAGGAGCAATGTGAGGCTGCTCTGCAATGGTTCATAGCTCAGGAAGTCACTTTTAATGCTGGAAGGTACCCTGACACCAAAATTTTCAAGGTAAGAGCGTGGTCTTCTGGTTTGTAAAATATAGGAACTAATGGATAATTTTTTTATACATGTTTCATAAGCAAAGTGTGAAATTCTCTTTCTTGTCCAATTCATTTCTGCTTCCCTTTGCATATAATACAGTTTGCTCACCGAACAGGATGAGTGGAATCAACCATGAGATCTAGGTAACTTTAATGATTTTACTGCATAGCCTGGGCCAATGACTGGCTGTGCAATTAGTGAAAACAGTTCAGGAAGAGTTTAGGATCTGTTTAATTGAGAGCATGGCTTAGATATTTATTTCTCTATATGAAAACATTTCAGCTGTTCTCAAAAAGTTGCACATAAACCTAGTCTTATGAAGCATGCTAAAATAGGATGTTTTTCTGTTTTAAAATCTATTTTTTTTTCTTTCATGACTATAAGAACATCAGAGAGTTAAAGCTGAACAAAAACCAAGTTTGGACAGCAATACTCATAAAAACCATCTGCACAAAGGAAGTATTGTTTCTGCTCCTGCTTGCCCTATCCTTTTCTTCATTTTATCTTTTCCCACTCATTTCCCCAGCTAACTGGCCTGACTGGTAAAAAAAGAAAAAAAAACCAACTTCATATATTGTCATCTTTAGATTTTACAACAGTTCCTTATATAAACAATGTTTAATTCCCAAATGCTTGCAGGGTTCTCAAGGACCCTCTCAAACTACCTTCTCAAGGTAGTTTGTATTCATCAGTGCAGAGCAATGAGCAGAACTCTAAGCTAATGGCCACCTTGCTCATTATACACAAGCTGGCTGAATGTAGCAGCCTCGTGAGAGGAAATGCTGCTTGCTGCCTGTTAGATAGTGCATTAAAACATGATTTTGGTTCGTAAGGGGCATTCAGATGCCACACAAGGGACACTGTACACCTGCACCTGTGAAAAAGTCTCCTATAAAGAAATACTGTTTTTTTTAAATACAAAACTGTTTCAAGAAGAATATTATTAGTGGTGAAGGCAAAGGCATAAGTAAGGATTTATAAAGAAATTTCTTTCAATGTCTACAACAGAGTTTCGGTGCCAGGGCAGAAGCAATTCTGAGATTCACTCAGGGGTCACAGTACCATATTTTGGGGCACCTGGTTTTGTCCTACACAGGCAAAAGTTTTCTCCCTTTACTTTTCTTTTGTGCAAAACAACCTGGGTGACATCTTTCTCTGGGACAGAAACTCCTTGTGGTCTCTGGGCACGGGAGAAGAAAGCTGCTTTTCTCCAAAAGCATATTAAAAACACCAGATGTTTGAACAGGAAATGTCATAAACAAGGACCTTGTCTACTTGGAAAGGCAAGGGGGAGCAGCTCATCACAGATGTGTTCTGGATGGCAGACAGAGGTACCACTTGCCATAAAATGTCTTCTCTTTTTCCTTTTTAGAAAAATATTTCTAATGATCGCCTTTATGTGTCTCTTACTACAAGACCACTGTTTGGCCCTTTCACGACAGTAAATATGGTCCTGTCATGCAACACACATGACCTCTTTTTGACAATTAAAAATAGTGAAATGTGGATTGGAAAATATGCTAAAAATAGTTTTACAGACAAGCTAGTTGGCAGAACACAACCATCAGAAAATATGTCAAAAAATATTTCACCTACCCACACAATCTCCCTGTGAGACTGTTCTGGGAAAGATGTTCACAGCTATTTGTGTTTGGTGATAAATGTAGAATCGTGGGATTCAACAGATCCTGTGGAAAGATTAGTAGAGGGGGAAAAGAACAAAGGCCAAAGTGAGTTTGTTGTTTTTGTAACACTTATGGCTTGTACAAAACTAGACAGGAAGGACAGGATGATCTCAGAATAATTCTGTGTCCTTTAATTTTCATGAAATTCAGCAGTTCATTTCACCAATCTAATGTACTCATTAATGCAAATATGTATCTGAACAGATAAAATTAACATAAAATAAGAGGTAGCAATTTTTCTGATCATTTATTTACGGGGGGAAAATGCATCTGTTTTAGGTGCCTATTAATTTTTGTTTTCTTCTGCTTGTCTGGGGCACTGCCTTGAACCTGAAGAAATAAGTGGGCTATGGAACATCCCAACCAGACCCATCTGGGAGATCTGAGAGGCAAACAGACCTGGCACTCAGGGTGCAAAGACAAGAAACAGCACCAAAAACAAGGGACAAACTTTGAGAATACAGTTCCCACTAAAACTTTTTGCAGACTCACAGTGGCTGCTGTTACATAATCAATAGTCAGATTTCTCTCCTAGATATGTATTAATGCAGGAAAAGTGCCTGGACTAGAGCAGGTGGTTGGGTTTACGTTGTAAGTAGTAGCCCTCCTGCAGATGAAGTAACTCCTGAGCACTGTAGGGCTCCAGATAACATTGTGATAACTGTTTTCAGATGTGTTAAAAGTTTTCAGATTTGCTTTTAAGCCATGAAATAGTACTCCTTTGGTTTTCAATATTAACTTTTTTCTGTATTATGACCAAGAATAAAATGAATATATGAGGCTCTAATGCAAAAAATGAAGGTAAGATCCAAAAGTTCTATAATCTTCTCAACATTATTAGTAAAATAATTCACAGTATTCTCATTCATTAAGGCAATCTAGGGCTTCTTGTTGCAGGGCTTTCCCTGTTGCTTAACACTTTGTCTATATTTGCTTTGGATGAAGTTTCCTATATAATTTCTAAAATTTAATTTCAGTTACAGAATAACCAGTCATATTTTCTGAGTAGAGAATAACAGTAAAATATTAATTGCTTTGTCCATGCTGAAATAAAATAAATTTTGCCAAAAATGTATCTATTAGGGTGCTCAAAGACTGACGTGAGTGTACTGCAAAAAGAGCTGAATTCAAGTTCCCCAGGCAACTACCACTTTGGCATTTTCTAAAACAGTTTCTCACTTACTTTTCCCTTAATGCCACTATGAGACAGCAAAGTACAAAACACATACACATTGTTTAGCATAGGGTATTTCTCCTCACAGTTTTCTTGAAACAGTATATTTATGAGAGATTGGAGGCTTGGGGACTTGATTAACTCACTGCAGGAGGCCTATATCTGGATTTGAAGTCTTAATAGACTGTTAGTGCACAGTAAATCCACATGCAAAGGCCAATTTGAAATTCACAGCTACACTTCAGCATGGAAGGGCAATGCACACAGTGTCTTGGGCAGGCTGTATCAACAGTTTCAGCAGCCATAAGGATAATTTTGGTGGGCTTTTTTTCTGATGGGCATTTTGTCCCACATCAGCGTGAGTAGGAAATGCAAGAAAATCCCACTGCCATTTCTTGTTCATTACCTCTACGGATAAACAAAATAGCAGAGCACCTCACACAATGGGAAGCCATGGAAATTAACCTAATGTTTATGCAGAATACTGACAAGAAGTGAGTTTTGGCAAGACGAGGAGAAAAGACACTGATGTTTGCAAATGAGTTTGACTTGATCTCAGAAAAATGTGACATGAGAAAAAAGCGGGTCTTTGCACTTGAGGAATGCGAATAACTGTGTCACTGGCAAGATTTGTTCAATTCAGAGTAGCAGAGATGTAAGACTGGAGAAGCCTTTATCCTGAATCTCTAGGTGAGGCAAACTCTGGAGGCTGATCCACTCAACAGAGTGCGCTCTTCATCCCCCTACTGAGTGAAATGGCTTTTATTTACTGAGCAGAAACCCTACTTGATCACACCATCATCTGGTCAAGCAAAATGCTTACATGAAATGGACAACTAGCATCCTAATTTTCAATTCAACCACCCAATCTCCCCCAGAGAAAAGGGATCCAGCCCTGGGAATTGGCTTCATGAACTGGAGGCAGCGTGGAAGGAGCTGGCCATGGAGTGGCACCACCATTTGGCAGCACAGGTGCTGTTGATAGGAGGGAGGCACTGGCAGCTCCTTGGCAAGCTCCCCACAATACAAGTCTGTGCATGTGCACTGGGCTGCCTTTGCAACTGGAGTAAGATGCTAAATCTGTCATTGTCTGTCTCTGACTTGACTCCAAATGCTGTCTGCTGGCAAATGCTGACACACAATGCCTGAATGAGGGCCCTGTGGAGAGTGCACTTGCATGGTCCAGTCCACCCATCTCATGTTTCAGGTCTGATGAGATTTGGAGCAGTCTTTCGGGAGCTATAGGTGTTAGATGAGATGATAAGTCTCATCAAGCACAGCTGGGAAATCTCTGTTTTAGGATCCATATAAGAATTATCAATCAACAGCTGTTCAGATTATTGCAGTTTGTGCACACTCCCTCACACAAAAATATACATATTTCCCACTGCCTCCAGGGGTCTCCTAAAAATTATAAAAATAGGAGAAAACCTTTCACGATGGGCTCATTGTGACTGATGTGCTACTAAAGTGTAGCAGATTGAAACTGCATGGCATGTTGTGCCATAATATCTGTATCTGGATTATTCCCTCTTTCAGCAGCTATCAAATATGGTTTTATCTTCTTTTTTTAAAGTATTTTTTGCTGAGTGAAAGTAATACACTCCCTCTGAAGCTTCTGAGGCTTATAAAAAAGGTACTTTATTTTTTCATTTGTGTGCACACACTTGGGGTTCCTACAGTTTGTGCTCAATCAGTAAAACTGAATGGAAATAAAAATGAAAAATGAAAGATGTAAAGCTCATAGATTTATTTTTATCTTGAGAACCTTCAGGAAGGAAGACTTTTAGCCTCTAATCTTAATGAAACCGCACTTAGAAGAAGTGATTTTCTCTCTGAGCTTTACATATTAATTAAGCTGTATTGTATATTTTTAGTTGAACTAGTCCTTGTTACTACCACCTCTGTGAATCTCCCCTTCAAAAAAAAATTCTGGTTGCAAAACAATGTTTGATTTAAATAAGGTAATTAGAAGAGTCAGCAGTCTACATGAGTAGCTGCTTTTATAGCCTATTAAGTGCAAAATCTTTTACAGCAAATTCCTGATCTATATGTTTATTTTAAAAAGTGTTTTGAAAGAAGGAATTACTTTTAGATGATTTTGTGTGGGCATCTTAAATGTTCAAACACAGCCACAGATGCTCTACATAACAGTTACAAATATACAATAAAACACAGTTCTATATAATTGCGTTTATTGTCCAGATTTTTTAGGCTGTCAAATAGCTTGCAAACAGTATTCAGCACATCTCTCAAACATCCTAGTACTGTGAGGTGACTGGTACTCCTTTTCTCCTTCTACCAAAATAACAAGGTCAAAATGTTCCATTTTATGTGAATGCTCAATATAAGACAACTGAAACCTTATTTCAGAAAGTACTTAGTGTTCTATAGAGCCTCGTATTGAAAGCACAGTTCAAGGATCCTCCTGCAATTTAAAGGTCTCTGTCAAGCACAGGGAGCAGGTGCCAATCATCTGTGGAAAATGTAATGTAGGTCCCCATGGTGAAGGCTGAAATAGCCACATCTCTAGTACAGTGTTTTCTGCAAGAGGCTGCTTTCCTTCCCCTGGCCAACCTCACTACACAGCCTGTCTGCTCCTCTACAAAACAAATTTTTTAGTTACTTGCTCTCTGTACATGGGCTAAATTAAAGCAGCAATTTGAACATCTCACAACTTTTCAGCTTTTCAACCCCCACTGTGGCCTAAAACAGGGTGCAGTCTACACATTCCCTGTGTGACATGCCATTGTTTACTGCTCTGCATCATGGCAGCCTGATGACACCTAAAGGAAGCATCACTTAACAGACAAACATCAGTCACTGCAGCTAGAGCTGATGTTGTCAATGCCTCCTCCCATTCTTCAGCTTCCCCCCTTCTCCTGCCATTGCACCACTTGGCTCCACAGTGCATTAGACCACCTCTCTGCCCTGGAGCCTTTGAAAGAACCATGCATTTCTATTTCGCCCATTTTCCTGACCTTTTCCTAACTACTACCATGTATTAACAGTAAGGACATCAATCTTAAACAAATTTTTCTTTTCAAAGTTCTTTGAGTGTTTGGGTTGAACTAGAAGCAATTATATGAGGAATCATTCCACACCTCCTTGGTACAAATTATCTTCTATCAAAAAGAGGAATTTAAAAATATTCATATAGACATTACAAGAAAGATGGGAAAAAGAAAGGAGATGTTTTATTGCTCTCATATTCAACATACAACTTTCCATTCTGAGCAGCCTAAGCCAGAAGTTACAGCCTGAATGCACAATTCTGCATTACATTACTGCAAAAACCAGAGCCTCTGAAAAGAGAAGTACCCAAAATGCCAGCAAGCAGTGGACCACTTTGGTGAGCCCCAGCTCTACAATACCCAAAGCTATAACTGTGATTGCAACCAGCTGTTGACTTGATAGCATTTCAATATTCCTACTGGATTTTCTTCTAAAAGGGATATTTAATGCACATGCTGCCATTTTACTTATGTTGTCCTCATTGGTGTGGAATGGTGGGACACTTCAGTCATGCCAGAAGAGGAGTGCTCACTTTTTATGGGACTTGTAACGTGGGCTTTTCATTTGGGCCGGTTGTTTTCTTTTTATCCTATAGTACTGATGGGAGTTCTCTCATGTTCTTCAGGGGTAGGTACTTCATTTCATATGTGCCTGAAGCAGTGTTTACTGCTGGGAAATATGCTTCCTATGTGAAAAATCCTGTTGGGACTGGAACAAAGACAAAGCAATCATTCCAGAGATTGGAAATGGATGTTGAAAGCAGAGCTGTGTAAAATTATGAATTCTGATACTGAGCTGATAAATCCAGCCTCCAATCTATTTAGCAAGCCTTTGCATCTCTGAGTCTGCACCATAATTTGCGATCAAGCCTCTGTAGGGTTACTGGAGCAATATCTCCATACCTATCTAGAGAGCCCCGAAGTGGTTTCCTCTCATGGAGCTTTTTCCTCTGCAAACATACACTTTCCTTCTGTCTGAATTTAAGTTTCTAATTGCATTACAGGCAATTAGATGTATATCAGACAAATGAGTTTTGTGGCAAGTAATGTTTGCACAGACAATAGACTTAAGATCAGCAACACCCATTCAACACCTATGGAGTAACAGTCCCCAAGACAAAAATGGGGTCAATTCGTTACCGTGGTGCAAAAGAAATTCATGGAAAACACCCTGAATTTGAAACCCTGTACTACAAACCAGTTATCAACAACTAAGCAATCTGCTCTCTGAACACAGTTTGTTCAGAGACCTTTGCTGCTTCTCCTTTTCTTGTTCTCGGTGGTACATTATAAGGATTCCATTTAGAAAGGGAGTTATGTATGCCTTCTTTCCCAATAGCACCTCAGTCACAATGAATCAACTCTTCTTCTGCATAATTCCAAACTTTCCTCAAGATCTATAGCAATTCAATAAAAACATAAAAGTAGAATTAGTAAGACAGCAACCACTGTGAAGCCCTGCTCACATTACCCAGGTTCATTTGCTTTCCAGCTCTCCAAATCCCATTGCCCTCTTTCAGTTTCCACCATTACAATTAGACAAGCACACATTTTAGACACCGTGAAGGGTACCTACCATACTAAATACTGACATACTGAATACCATGAGTATAATATCTGTTGAGACTAACGCCACTCAATAAATTTGCTAAATTCCTCTTAACTTGCCAGGTAAGCAAGCAAAAAAAAAAATCAACTCTAAAAAGTCTAAACTTAAACTGGTAATGTGCCCCCCCTATTATTTCCTGTGCATTTTTATCTACCCCTTCCATAGCATAAAAAATAATTACTTTCATTTTTGAAGCTGTTTGGAAAAGGTATTTGCAAAACAAGGAGTATTGCAAGCAGACAGATTATTGTTAACAATGAAGAAATTTGCATTAACTGATTAGCTATGTTTATATCTTCCAAACACATAGGATTCTATTACTGAACCTCTGAACCTTGAATTTCTGATTACTTAAAATTTACAGAAGCATTTTCTTTCCATGAATACCATTGGTAATATTGAATAAGTTGTAGCTAGCCAAGGAATAAATTAGATAACTCACGAAAATTACAACTGCTTTTCCTTACATTTCAAGATAACAAATAAAAAAATGCAAATTCTTGTTTAGCATTTGACCATTTTAGTCAAAGCAGGAGAGCAATTTTCTTTGCTCCTTTTTTAATAAGAAATGGGAAGGCGATTTTGAAATCTCTGCTTTTACTGAAACTCATGTGCAGCATCTTCATTATTTAGTCACTGCTGATTAGCTTAACTGGCTAAAGTATGAGTCATTCACCACTACAGACATTATTGTGCTCTTGTGTTACATGAAGCAGAATAGAAAGTAGAAATTGCTCAAAATATCTTTAGCCCTTATTATTTGCAAGACCTTAAACTACAGTCAAGCAGAAGGAATTGACAGCAATGTTCAGAGATTAACATATACATTTTACAGCTTGTCCTCCAGGCTGGCTTTAGCTTGTGTTCTCCTGACTCCAGACAAGATTTCAAACAATAATAAGTAATAATGAAAGAGAGATACATTTTATGAGAACCTCAAGTAACTATTACACCCAGCTCTCTTAATTTTTGAAGTACTGATGTAGTGTCCTCTCTTATTTTTGTAGGAGCAGAGGAGTTAAGAGCATGAGGTGTTCTTTCTGTTTTGGGTATCAATGCAGATAAAGATTGTTCCAACATAGAGCTTACTCCCCGTGAATGAAAGACCATTAAATTTTACCTCGCTGACCTTGTAAGAAGTCTAAAATCAGGGATGTTAAAGTCTAGACGGTGTCCAACTAAAGCATATTTTCTAAACAGCCTTTCAACGTAGAGCCAATAACAGCAGGATGGGGAATATTAGAACAGAAACACTACTTCCTTTGACAGCTTCTCCAAGTGATTCATCCCCGTCCCTCAAAGAAGACACAAATCCCCCTTCCTACTTTAATTTGTCGGACTTTTGGATCCAGACATTTGCTCTTCCTTCCGCTCTGTCTCGTGAGGGATAAGTTCTCTGCCTTTCCTTTTCAGGAAGCTTTTGTTCTCTTTCATAATGTTGCTTTCTTTGATAATCTGCATGTGCTGAGTTAAAGGCTCTCACATTAATACATTTTACATTACACACTCCATCACATTCCAATGGATTGTTGTTCTACTGTTCCTTATTCCTTAATTCCTTTTTCAGAACTGGACTACAGAACTGTGTACAATACACAGTGTTCCATAACCAAATATACACTTCCCTTTTTCTCCCACTCAAGATTACTCATTTCAGAAAAGCATATATAGATGTTTTAGGGATGGAATTACTCATGGATAGTTTCTTCTGAGTCCATGTTGTCTGCAACATCCAGGTTTTTTTAAAAAACAAGTTCAGTTCTTTATTCTTTTATCTTTCTTTCCTTTGGAATACAGAATTTATCTGTATTTAAATCAAATATGCTGAAATAATAAAAAGTAGGGTCATTAAATCAAATTTTTACTCTTCTCGCAGCCTCTATCATCTTATAGTAAACAATTTTTTTACCATATTCTTTTTATTTTTAGGTAATAAATCCTACTTAACCCTTTAATCAATCTAGTGTATAATCCAACAAATCTACTAGAAACACCCTACTCAAGGTGATTTTATGAGACATCCACTACGGGTTTTGAATTTATTTAACACAGACTTGATTTACTGACATTATTTTAGAGTCCTTTTAAAAATGAAATCTCATTGAATGAATGCCATTCATGTAGTTTTTTTGAAGTTACCTTAAGCAACTGAAGTTATAATCTGCTGGAACAAGACCTGTTTTCCAGAGAAAAATGTGTAACTTACTGCATTACTGTTTTGTTTAATCAAATCCAATATCAGGCCCTTCTATTACAGTGCCTAGGGCTGAGCTCAGTTTAACAAGTTTCCCATGCTACGCTTGTCTAGTTCAAATTATTCTCATAAGGGTTATAATCTTCCACATTTATTAGATATTAATGTTAGCAAGAAAGACATCTTAACCACTGGTATTAGGCTGTAGCAAATCATCCAGGCTTTCTGTCTGAAGTGTTTATCTTTAAACATGGCTAATTAATATCCTCCTTAGTGGATGAGAAGGCAGTATGTCATCCCCATGTGATAGTAGCACATCAGCTAATTTATTTTCAGACACAGAAGAGAAATGGTTATGAATACTTGTCTCTTCCCTGCATCATCTTTTTAGCATCCCCATACATACATGGACTTCGCCATCCTTTGTCTATTATATTCAGGAAATTTAAAATATTTTTCGGCTCTTGTCCTTTTTGAAACAATTATCCTAGACTCCCTTGAGAGTGTTCTGTACAACCCTAATTTTTAAAGTTTTATAGTCATTCATATTTCCTCTCTTAGATATTGCTTTGATTGTTTTAACGGAATATTTTATTTCCTCATTGAAACAGAAAGCCTTCATTAAAGTTGTGCTTTTCCTCAAAGACACAGTATTGCAGTTTTTTCTCTTCCCCCCAAAATGTAAGAACAAAATTTTAATTCACATTTTTCCATCTGAGTTTTATTTATAGTTGTACTTATCTTTGATAAATAAGGCTTTTTATAACTTTAAGTAAATATTTGACTGCTTCTCTTTTCCTTATAATAAAAGCAAACAGATAATAATGATTGATTTACAAACTACCAGCCAAATTCCAATTCAGTCATAACATTATCTTAATCCATCAATTTAGGGCTCTAAATGTGACAAACATACTCATGTTTTATCATTAGAGAAAAAAAAATATCATCAGTAATTGTAACAGACTTCAAGGACTTTATACAGTGACTACATCTCTCCCCCAAGTTGAAATTTCACAGTAGCAAAATAGTTTTAAGTATTCAACATGTGCTCAAAGACTAACTTTCCTTTTTTTGTTTTGACTAAGCAATCATTAGATATGTCCAGAATTCCAAAATTTAAACTATAATATTTAACCATAATTATTACTGCTCTACCTTATATTTTTATTAGTGCATTGACTACATGTAAGCAAATAATGATGTTTTATCACAACATCACAATCCTCTAAGTGTATCTCTAAACTACTCCAAATGCCCTGAGTAGAATCAAGCCAACAAACTTGACTGGCTTGTAATGTCTCCGTACTGAAAAATAGTTCCAAACAGGTATTAGGAAAAAAATCTCTCATCAGTTGGATTTACGACTTCCTCTTGCCTGCTGTTATCGTATTTTTGTTTCTATTTTTATATGCATATTTTTTCAACTAATTGAATTTTTTTCATTAAACAAATTGATTTGCCTCCTAGTCTATGTGAGACTTACTGCTCTAGAACTGTTTCTTCTAAACTAGATCATTAAGGCTGTTTTAAGTGGTCTCCAGATGAATGTAGCTCACTCGAAAATGCAGACCACAATCCCAAGTCTTCAAGAATACTTGTCAGAATGAATATCTGAACTCCTCAGTGTTTCCTACCTTTTCTCTTTTTCAGAAAAAAAAATTGATTACTTTCTCTTCTGTTGTCGTTTTCAATTTCAAGGCTATCTACAGACAGCAGTGTGCAGCCATCAGGCAATTTGCTCCTATTTAAATAATCAATTTGATGAAATTTGCTGAACACTCCATAATCTGGCCTAATTGTGCAAGTATAATTTAAGACTTTCCCTGAAGAGAAATTCATATTCCTACTGCATTAAAGTTCTCTTCTGAATTCTCATCATTTTTCATAACAAGTCATCAGGCATTTCAATACTAATAAATTTGTTGTTTCATCAGGTGTTTATTTTACTCAGAGGTTAAATCATGGCGCATTTATGAGAATAAATATTCTTAGCCAAGCTGAGCAAATTCTGGTTGTCATTTTTATCACCAGAAATCCCTAGCCTATTAATTTAATCTTAACTATTTACTGTTAATTTAGTACAATCTTATTATTTTTTCAAGCTACCCATGGCAATATCTCTTTAACCTTTGTTTCCTTGAATACTGCATGGCACTGGAATTTGCATTTCCAAAATAAATATTGTCTCCTGCAGCTTCTGGCACAACCTGCTCGTGGCAAACCAGAGCTTTGGTCTGTCTGGGTCTCAGAACATAGACCACAAAAACTTTAGGAGACCCACTAGGAGCGTATTAAGAGACATCTGCAGGATCAGAGCAGGATAAGAGTGCCCAAAGAAAGCTTTTTCCCAGTGACAAGCATCAATCAGAAAGCATGTTTCTGACAGAAAAGGCTTCAGTTAAACAGATTTTCTGCAAGTAAAGAATTAGTAGAGAAATAATTTTGAGATGAATTACAGTTCCAGCTTATACACTATACAGATGCTAAACATAAAGAAATAGTCCTAACCAATACCTGCTGTTTAGCAGATCACTAAAACTGCTGTGAACACTTGTGAGAAATAAATCTATACATTTTTATTTGGTGAATAAATGTTTTCCAGGGCACTACGGTATTGAGAGCATGGCACCCTTCATCTGGACAAACAGCAAATGGTGTTTCTGATATAGTGAATTTCTGATAGATAAAAACATAATAGAAGAGACAATTTTTCTTGAAAATACCCTTATTGAGAGCAGTGAATGATCCTCCTGAACTCATTCTCAGTTTTCCAAGTACATGAGGCTAATTTATCAAAGTACTATCCCAAATATTACTGACTCTGGAACTTACTATAAAGAGGGGGGAAACAAGCATGTAAAAGGATACATTGTGGTCCTAATACTATAAGATTTTTCAATTTGTCTAAAACATCTGGGTACCACACACCTGTAGTTTCCTCTCTATTAGATGCCTCAACCAAATATTTTCTAACTAGAGAAAAGAGTAAACACATTTCCACCTTTCAGGGTGAATTTTGGGCTTTCGTTTTCACTGCTTTCAAATTACCCATTTCTTAAACAATCTGTTTCTTTTTCACTCCACAAGAAAGAGTCTACTTGGACATTCATTCCAGTGGCCTTTAAGAGGTGCCACTTCAGGAAATAAATAAAACACTGGTCCTCCTTTGCCACAGGCTGGGCTCTTCCACACATGTGGAAGAGAGGAGGTGAAATACTATCATACTCAACCAGAAAAGCCACACATGCAAAAGTGGAGACAGCTTGCAGCCTTTGAAAAAAGAGAATCTAATTACTGCTAAAACTCTGCAATGGAAAACAATATTCCTCCCCTCTGGAAAATCTCTACCACTGGGACTGTGCTGATGTTACTGTTGATCAGACACCCATTCCAGCAATTTTAGCTTGCCAGCAGTGTTTTGCTCTCCTGCTATAAAACACTTCACATGTAAAATAAATTTCCCTGCAGCTCTAAACATGTATTTCACCCCTCCACTCATAATTTTATCAAAACTTCTCCTTTCCCCTTCTCTTTCCTCACTCATTTTTCACCTCCCAACAATATCTGAGCAAACTAAAGCGGAGTTTGTTTCTGCATAGCAGATTTCTTTTTCTTCCTTGACAGTTGTGCTTTAACCCAGGAAAGATTTTAATCAGGCTTTTGGAGCAATAGGCTTGAATGTAAGCACACTATCAAGAGAGGAACACATCTCTTAATGAGTTTTGAAAGTAAGCCATAGGAAATTAAATACATGAACTTTAAAAAATACTATCTTCATAGGTTGGGAGGCCGTGTAGAGGTGTATAGCATACATTCATGACAAGGCATTTGCCTCATCTAAGATTTGAAGCAGGCAATTTGTGTGTTTCTGTGCACAAAAAGAGTCTGAAACACTCGTTAAACCTCACCATGATGACAGCTTTCTTTTTTCTTCTTTTACAAGAGGAACTGATGGGCTATTAGCCAGGGAATAGTAGAGCCTGCAGGCTCTTTTAGTTTACTCTGAAAGTGTGACGTACCAGTTTTAAGTTTTATGTGTGTACATCTATCTCTCACGAATCAACTTCAATTGTGAAATAGTTTTCCTCTGTGTATACATAGATAATGAATTCTTCCTGTTGCAAAGTGACCTCTAGAGTCTGAGAACTCAGTTTCATTTCAATTTGTGTCAATGAAATACTTGACAAATTGCTCTATTTAGAGTCACATATATCCTGGATTTCAGTGCTGAGCATTGCTACCCCTCTGACAAAGATAAATCAGCCTGTTAGGTTTGCCCTGTATCTTCATGTCATGGCTGCAATTACAGATGTGAGTCCAAAGTGTAGTCTCTGAACAAAGCAGGATACATCACAGTGACACAATATTTACTTTCATAAAGATAGAAGGCATTAAGCAACTTGAAGATTTTAGAAAAAGCTTTAAACAGAACATGAGAACTAATTAAGGAAAACCAAACACTTCAACTATGTAAGTGTATATAGATTTTCTGGGTAAGTGCATACATATTTTGTGTGTGTGTGTGTGTTGTTTTCCTCTTTAAATGAATACTAGTTAGATTCACTGTCAGCTCAGTTTAGTTTTGAGGCTATTGATTTAAGGCTCTCCATAGCACAAAGAGCATTTCTGGAAGAAAGCCATGTCTTGGCTTCTTTTCTGATTCTGCAGGATTCTCCTGGAGGAGCCATAACCCAATCTTCTTTATTAACCAAAAAAAAAAAAAAAAACAACAACAAAAACTGTGTACTGTTGTTCTGAAGGCAAAGCCTTCATCACAGAGATGATGAAATCATGCACTTATGATTTGCCCTTCCATATGCTGCACTGATACAAGCCAATGATTCTTAGAGCAGCTGACACTTGTTCCTTTTCTCCTTGTTCCCAAATTATTTCAGCTTCACCTGTTCCTTTCTCAAATTAGCCCCAAATCACTTTTCATTTGCAGGTTTATGCCAACAGTATTAATTGTACCAATTGGTACCTAGGCCTGAGATCAGTTGGCCCCTCCTTTCTGCAACAGTATGTTCTTAATTTCTTTGAGTGGAATCAAAGGTTTGCAAAATTATCAAAAAGACTAAAAGAGAATGGGCAGTTTCCCTGAGCAATATGCAGTGTGCAAAGACATATTATTATGTATCGTAGGATCAAAAAATGCTGGGTCCGCAAAACTGAGTGGACAAACAAAAACACAAAAAAAAGTGTGACTAGATTAATTAGGTATGGTCTAACACCAAAATCCACAGTAAGACTATTACAAAGTTGTTAAAGCTTTCAAGTACTCGCACAAGTAAAATTTGGAATATTTCACTGAAGACCTTTTCTCTTTTTAACAATTCTTTATCACATTAAGTTCTTATTGATTCTAAAGTCATCTACAAACTTTACCTTGACAATATCAATTTGGGTCTTATACACAAATGAATAGTTAAAATTACAGTTAAGGTTAATGTTTTATAACAATTAACTACTTCTGTTCAGTAAGAGAAAGAAGGCAGACACATGCATGGTACACATGCTTCTAACTGAAAGTGAGAAAATAGATGTTTACTCTTCTGGCGTTTGTGAAGACCTGAACATGCAGAGTTTGCAATATGGTGGTCTGTAGTCCTCTTGCACTTTTATATTATCAATTATATTTACTGGGAGAAATTTTTTTAAATTGTCTACTCTTTCTTCTCAACATCTGTTTTCCCTACAGACAGATGTTACTCCACATTTGTGAAACAGTCTCCTCCTGTTCTAACCTTTAGTATTACGAGATAGGGGATTTTAAACTTTAATGGCTTTTAATTAAACTCTCGTAAGTCCTTCATTACTGTGTTCAGTAAGAGCTAAACACCTCTTAAAACCTGAAGTTTCATTGACTGAAGGTTACAAAAATAAATCAATTTCCTTCTCTCATTTATGATCCAATGTGACTAAAAGACATCTGCCACAATTCAGAATCTCTATGACTCTAAGGCCTTTCCTAATCCAAAAAACCTAACCAGCTCCTCAAACTAATTATCAGTAGACAAGATTATTAAGAATTCCATGTTTATTTATATGCAAGCTTTATATTTGTTTAAGAACTGATTATTAGAATTATCCATATGTTTCATTTTAGGGACTGGCACA
The DNA here is from genome assembly GCA_025920805.1 of Petroica traversi. NCBI lineage: Eukaryota > Metazoa > Chordata > Aves > Passeriformes > Petroicidae > Petroica > Petroica traversi. The sequence continues at coordinate 946,906 of JAHLSL010013260.1, read as the reverse complement.
CACCTCTTAGTGGAAAAGTGTCCCTACAGGCTCTGAAGAACTGAGACAAACTGGTGGTGAAATCCATGATTTACTCATCTAAAAGAAATCTTAGAAAAAATGCATAGTAAAACTTCAATATATTCCAATCCACCTTCTTCAAGGACAGTTTTAAAATTATGAGTATCAGTGCAAGTAATATTGCTGATATTACTTTTCAGGGGGAAAAAATCCCCCACAACCTCCACAGAACCATGTTTTTTATAAGCACAAGTGTTCAGCCTCCTCATATACAGCCACAGTAATTCAGAGCAGACTTTTATACAGATTGTGATAGAAATGGAAAGGAAGTAAAACTGAATTTGAGGCCAAGCTTGCTTATGTACTTTTAACTGGGGTTTGGATTAAATTTTTTTCAAATGATGTTGAAGTAGAGTTAAGGAAAGACAAGATGTCATACACAGGATCACTAATCAAACACAGCCCAGATAATACGCACCATGCCTTACTCAATGGGAACTAATTACTACAACATTAGCTTTGCAGTGTTTAAACAACCATTTCATTATATTTTTTTCTACACTGATTAAATTTTCTCAGCATTTATAATGCATCATTACATCTGCTTTGTGCACAGATAATGCACAGCATAGCTGCTCATTAAAACTTCACTTCTCTCCTTCATAATTTTAAATAAATCTAATTTGAATCATTTATATAAAGTTTTTAAAAGACTTACTAGTTCGTTATTAACACCACATCTTAGGTGTGAAGTGACTAGATTTGCCACTTGCCAAAAGCAGGGCTTTTTCAATTTCAAGGCCTCAGGGAACTACACATGCCAGAGGTAAATAATAGTAAGATCCAGTCATGAATATTGGTATACAAGAGCAGCCCGCAGCAAAGCATGGTATGAGCATATGACCTTACTGCCATTCTCCTTGTTGCTATGGCATTTTGTCTCAGGGGAGCAGTAAAAGACAAAAATTAAAATTTTAGTCTTGTGATTCATTATAATCTTCATTGGAAAGAAGAATACTTCAGAGAACAACTAAGGTAATGACTTGCTGAAACTCTTTCAAGAAGAATTTTATATTCTGTACAGTAAAAAGCTACAATGTACCAAGTGAAATACAAGACTGTTATTGTGAAATTTCTGAGTCTGTGGGGGAAAAGCCACTTTTTTGTTGTTTTAAACTAAGAAATGAAAAAGCTTAGTTTATTTATTTGAAACATTGTGAAGAAATAATTTATATTTTTAATTCTTGACCATGCAAGACTTTATTTCTCTTTGTCACTTATGATATCTTTTTTTTTCACCTTTCCTAGATATCTCACTTTACATGCACGAATGCTACATATTCTACTTGGACAGCATAATTAGCTGCCAGGGAAGACAGATCTGGGAATCCTGAGGACCCTGGCTCCCAAATACACAATTGTGGATAACCAGAAATTTGAAGCTTCATTTCAACTCACAAAGCATCAGAGTAAAAGCACTCTTCTGGAGGACATAAGAATAAAATATCTGTCTTCTTTCATCTCTCCACCAGGAAGTTATAAATCTTGACAAACAAGAAGACTCAATCAAAGCCAGGCTCAGCTTTCAGTGACACTGGCATAAATACAAAGAATCTTCTCTCACTTTTAAGGAGTAAAGTTAGTAGTATCCAAAATGGGGATTTGACCTCACATGTTCGATATTTCTATTATTTTAATTAGAATAAATCCTAAAATGGGGTGCTGAAAAATATACTAAATTTATTTCCTTTCTAATAACTACTCCTTAATTATTTTACTTCTGCGGTGAACCAAAATTATGAAAAAAATAATGTTAAATTAATTATTAATGGTTCTGGTCAAGACACTGTACTACCCCAAGGAGAATCCAAATAAAGAATGATACTATCAGTATAGCTGTGCAAACATTGACCACTCCCAAGGAATTATCTTATGACATAAAACAGTGAATTGGACAAATGACGGAAATATATTAGAGACTCATTTAAAAGATCACTGTGAAAATCAATTGTGGCTAATGATGAAAATTTGCGACTGGGAAATATCTAATATTTTTTTTCCCAAAAGGCATGTTGTTGTTGTTGTTGTTGTTATTTTATTAGTTTGTTTATCTTTGTTTTCAAAGTCCCCACAGCCTGCTATCTTTCTGTGTGCAATGTGATCTGCACTGGACAGACTGGTTTCTCCTGGCTCTACAGGCACTTCAGAACACAAGAAGAAAAGTATCTTCCATTCTTTCCATAGGAACAAATATTTTCTCTTAGAAAAACTAAAGATTTTATCTGCTGAGTAAAATGTAACTCATCCTCTATCTTCTCCTCAAAGACAACATGACTGTCTGGAATATTTTTTTCAGTGGGCATTAAACAACACCAATATTATATTAGCTCTACCCAGTCTATATTAACTAGATGGCAGTAGAAGTTCTATACTAGATATGAAAGCCCAGCACCAGTTTCAGCTTGATTGGCATGCCAGTAATAATTACTCCTCAGCAATACTTGTCTCAGGGAAGATTGCTCCTTCATCCACAAACATCTTTTTCTGAAGTCAGAAGTTCTTGAAGTTCTTTTCTTGTATTTATACACAACTATTTCAAAATAAAAGGTTGGCCTGTGAGCAAAGAAATAAATGCTCCTTTCCCTTTCCTCCTCAGAGAGACCACACTATTTGAAGCTTTTCAAATAAGCCAAATACACACACACAAAATAATACATAAAAAAGCCCAAAAGGAATCCAAAGATTGTAAAGAACACCAGAGTGTAACTTCTGTTTTAAGACTCAGAACCACTTTGCTGTGGTCCCATAATGAAAGCTTTTCAAATCCTTTCATCAGAAATAATTAGAAGTTTTTCTTTTGAAGAGAGCAGCCTTCTTGAGAAAGCTGTACTTCCCTGCACCTTCAGCTGCCAGAAAATCAAAGGCAGGAACCAAGAGTCTTCAGGGCCAAGCAAACCATGAACTTTTCATCTTTCAGATCACGAGACCAGATCCTTCAGAGGTAAGGAGCACAGCGCTCCAGACAACACCACCTTCTCTTTCTGTGTAAATAAAAGGAGTGACAGTGCCCTGGGGCTCATTTAAACTCTTCAGTGGAGCTAATTCTTCCAGTTTTCCCCTTCATTTCCCTTGAAAAAAATTTTATTTCATTTTAGAGTCAGAACAGCCCTCCCTCACATCAAAGGGTGCTTTTCCATACAGACCCTGTGAGCTGATCCTGTGGCAGGGCAGCAAGGCAGGGCATGTCTGTCTCCAAAGGAGCACACATGTTCACGCTGACACTCATAGGATTTGCAGATGAGTACCGTTTTTCCCAATGATAACAGTAATATCTGCTGCTCTCAGTAAAGTCCATTCCAGTGACAGTTTCCTTCCTCATGTTTGTTTGGGTTTTTTTCCTTCAAATCTTCACAGAGCAAGTGGAAAGGAATAGACAAAAGACGTGGACAAAAGCTGCCTAAATAAGAAGGAATCAAACTACCATGAAGAGACATCAGTCAGGAAATTCAGCAGCTCTTAAATTAACTCCATGAAAGAGATCAGGAACATGGAAGTGTAGCACATTGGATGCTATATAATTTTCTAACACAATTTTAGATCAAGAACTCAACAACAACCAGTATTTTATTCAAAGAATGGCTAAAAGATTCATTCTTCATTGCTCTGATCAATATCCTGAGCCAGGCAAAATTTTGGAAGATAGAGAGACAGATACAGAGATAGAGAGAAAGATAAAGATCCTGAAGTGTAGTTCAGTCTAAATATTTATGTTCTCCCTACCCCACTTGCCTAAACTAAATCAGCCACCTTTCCTGATCACACTTTTTCCCAAATAGCTGTTAAAGATCCTTAAGAGTTAGTGCAACGTATTATTTTTTATTTACTTGCAGGTATCCTACAGTTGCTGCATTGACCTGCAAAACTTCTGTGAAAGAAAGCAAGATGTAGACAAATATATAAAAAATCAACAAATTCTGTCTATGAATTTAGGGTCAAATTGTAGGATATTATGAAGGATAATTGAAATTCATGAAGATTAATTTAATATGCAGAGTCAATAAATATCATAACCACTTTGCTTAAGAAGTAGAAATAGTATAAGTTCAGTTCGAGGTAAGTTTTAGAGTATTTAGCTCTACTTTTTCTCACATTCCTGTTATCTCCACATCATGGTCAACTGATGGAACCCTGGCTTAAAGCAATTGCATCCTCTGCTCAAAGAAACATCCCAAAGCCTGCTGGGTTATTATTTTCCATTACCAACAAAATTCCTATTCTGTTGTGCCTGGCTTTACTAGCTCTAGAGCAACTATTTGCCATTTGCTGGGGAGAAAAAAAAAAAAAACCAAACAAAAAACCACAAAACAAACACATAACCAAAAAAACCCAAACAAAATAAAACAAAAACCAAAGCAATTTACATTATCTTTCTTTTCTACATTTAACATAGCAGTACAGGACTCCATGTATTTGAGTATAGGAGATCCCATTGCACTTTGTGGCCTCCTCAGTAGCTAGATAAGTTGTAGCTAGATGACAAAAATAGGGATGGATTAAGGAGTAAAAGACAGAATTTTTAGCACAACGCTTTCTGAAAAGCTTGCCTGAACCTGAAAAGAAACTTTCTAGAGTGTTTTTAGAATACACAAACCATGAAAGAAAATACTTGATAATGAACTAATGCATTCTCAACTAAAACGCAATTCTAATGAAATCATTACTTATAATGGAAGAAAAGTTTACCTCAGTGTATGTAATAGGGTGTTGTCTGATGCTACAATTCAATTACTATCTTTATTGGAAAAAAAAATTAGATACAATTTATCCTATTCATTCCTTGTGGATAAAAAGCCAAACAGCTTTGAATTGAAATTTGTCACTTCGTATCTGTTTTTGCACAAAAATGCTTCTCCTTTTCCCATCCATTTTCCTCATGGTTTTCATCTTGTATAATCACAACATTATCATGATTCCTGGAACTTAACTAGGCCAAGAAGCTTAAACCATTTGTGTAAGGATATTAATTTTGCCTAACTGAACAGGAGTTTAGTGGCATTTGGCCCATTAATGCTCAGAATTTTATGGAACACCTGTGAAAGTGACTAACCAGTGGAACAAGCTGCCCAGAAAAACGTGGAGTCTCTCTCTCTCTATCTGGGGAAATCCCAAAACCCTCTGGACCCAGTCCTGTGCTGTGTGCACAGGTTTGACCCTGTTTGAGCAGGGAGGTTGGACCAGATGAGCCCATGTGGTCCTTCCCAACAGGACCTATCCAGAGATTCTCTGATTCCGTGACGGGGGTGGGTAGATGTGCATGCGACTCTGTGAGATCTATCTGTGGGAAGATATATTTTATCACTGCAGATGTTTTCACTCCTGTGAAAGCGAAACTGAGTTATCAGAAATCTCTATTTGGCATTTTGAGAATAGAGCCAGCAATCCTGCACAAGTGAAGGCATCAGCACAATCAGCACTGCTGTGTCTGTGCAGTGACATCTTCCACCAAACCCACTTCCCTTTCCAGTCCGGAGCCAGCAGGGCTGTCCCCAGGTGTTCTCCTCCCATCTCTTCTGTGGCCATGGCTCAGTCAGGGGCAACCCCTTCAATACTTTCATGTGTAAAATCCAACTCTGGTTCAGTTTTGTTTTTTTAATTAATCTCCAAGTCAAGTTTAACCAAGGAGACTGAAGACTTGACAAAATAAAAATTTGGGCCAGGAAATAAATCAAAGGTAATTGCAAACAGCCCTGTTCTCACCTGGCAGGAATAATGTAGCACTGCCAAGAGATCTAGCAGATTCAGGCCAGGTAAGACTGCCTCTAGAGGAACAGCAGGTGCTGTTCTACCAAGACCTTATCTTTACTTGCAGTCTGCTCTTTGGAGTTAGGCTAGAAAATAATTCAAATAACAAAAAAAAGGAACAAAAAAGAGTAAGATTAATGTTTTATTATTGTTCTGTTCTGCTAAGGAGAAGAGTAATAAAAATAGAATTTGGGGCAGAGACAGCAGCACATTATGGTAGTGAGCACACTCATTTCTTTCTGAAGATAATACTGTCTGTCAAGATCTAGCTCATAAAGGGTTTCATATGCTGCTGTTCTACTTCCTCACATTCACACTGAACAGATCAGAAATGGTTTTCTAGGGGCTCAAAGCCAGAAATTATTCTTTCTATCTAGGTTACTTTGAGAATGAAAAAGGTTAGCAAGTCCAACAAGACAGTAAAGAAAGAGTGGAATATAGGGGAAACTTGAAAAGAGGTGTGGGTAAAGGCAGTATTCACAACAGGTTTTAGACACAACCTACTTAAGAGTTTCAGCAGGGGCATGAAAATTTGATTTAGTAGAATGAGCTTCATTTGTAGCAATTCCCATAGAGAGATATCAGGAAATAAAACAAAACTTTTCTCTCATGCACCATTTTAATTGTCACCACACCAAAAGCCAACTCCCGTGAAAATTTTCAGACTGAATTTAGGTACTACTTCTAAAAAAGCAAAGTCAGCTGTGGTAAGGACTTGGATTAAGACCAGCAAAGCACTCAAATATCTTTTCTGTGCCCAGACTCTCTCAGGGTTCTGCATGGGAAATCAGCAACCACTGGCTTGTGCTAAGCTTTGCTGTCTGTGCCTCATTGTGTACAAGTCTGGAGCGTTCTGCAGCACAAAATGACTGCAGATGTAACACTGAACGCAAGTCCTTCAGACCCCACAAGATGACATCCCTAGCACAAACACAGTGCAAGGTCTAAGTAGCAGCAGGGAGAGACAAAATTTAGAATTCTGTGAAGCAGATTTGCCACCATAGACTTTGGTGAGGATCCTTCATGTCTGCCTGGTATCTTTTCCCCTGTGGAAAAAGGATGGCTGCTTTCTATTGGTAAAAGCAACACAATATCTGTGACTGGGGAAATTAAGACCTCACTCATTTTGGGTTTGGGAAATGTTTTAACTGCTCAGGATTAATGTGTTTTAAGTAAAAATATAAAGCAGCCAGAGGTACCTAGCCATAGAACCATCAGTACTCCTATTACATAAAAGAGAATCCTCAGGTATGTGGAAACTGTTTGGATTGGATGTTGTTTTAGATCAAAGAGATTGATACTGGCAAAACCCTTTTTCAAACAGAAAGTCACTCTACTGCTCAATTAAATTGAGCTCTATTGCCTCATTCCTGAAGCTGGACTGGAGCTTCACTGGAATAGACTGTAAAATTGGGACTATTAGTTATTCAGGCTCATAGATTCCTCAGAATACCTGCACAAAATCACTGAAGTCTTTTTGCTGTGGCTTCTCCATATTTAAACAAAATAATGGTATATAGTCTTTACCCATCAGAAGCCAGAGCCAGAAGCATCTCAAACTTAAGTTACATTCTTAGTCCTTTCCATTCTTTGTGCTGTCTTTAAAAGTATAGATCACAAAACTTGTTATCAACAAATGCACTGAAACCAGAAAAAGTCAAAAACATTTAAACAAAAATTCCAATGGTCATATTGACACTAAACATTTCATTCCTTCCACTTACCACATTTTCAGCTTCATCTACATATACAGCTGTAGATTTTTCTTTGAAGTTTTAGGGTATGGAAAAAGCATGAGCTTTTTTTGACCAGTACTTTGTCCACATTTAAGCCATTTGTTTTCAACTGAATACGTTATAATTTATATTCATTTCATTCCTTCTTTCTCCGCCTCATGGGAAGGGGAAAAAGCTCATTGAAAATTTGCATCTGACCACTCTGACAGCTGCTCTCAGGCAGGTTTTCAATCTAGCAAGATCTACAAATTTTTCGAGTTAGTGAATAAATGTAATGTCACTTTTCAAATTCCTTAAAGGAGTGGCATTCTTTATTTTAAAAGGGTTGAAACTGCATACAAAGGGATCTGGGGATCCTGGTTAATGCTGAGTTGAACATGAGCCAGCAGTGCCCTGGCAGCCAGGAGGGCCACCCATGTCCTGGGGGACATCAGGGACAGCATCACCAGCCAGGCAAAGGAGGGGATTGTCCTGCTCTGCTCTGCACTGGGGCAGCCTCACCTCCAGTGCTGGGGTGTCACAACACAAAAAGGACATTGAGCTGTTAGAGAGTGTCCAAAGGAGGGACATGAGGGTGGTGAAGGGCCTTGAGGGGAAGCCGAGGCACTTGGTCTATTCAGCCTGGAGGAGACTGAGGGGAGATCTCACTGCCATTACAGCTTCCCTGAGGGGAAGAGGAGGGGCAGGCACTGATCTCTTCTCTGGGGTGACAGTAACAAGACCTAAGGAAATGGCCTGAATTTGTGCTAGGAAAGGTTTAGTTTGGATATCAGGAAAAGGTTCTGCACCCAGAGGGTGGTGGGAACAGGCTCCCCAAGGAAGTGGTCACAGCACTGACAGACCTCAAGAAGCACTTGAACAATGCTGTCAAGCACATGGTGTGACTCTTGCGCAGAACAAGGAGCTGGATTCAATTATCCTTGTGGGTCCCCTCTAACTCAGGGTATTATCTGATTTCATTCTTTAGTGTGTGATATACAATAAATACATTAAAACCTCATAAAAAATTACTAACAGTGTTATAAAACACAAAAATTCAGCAAAAATTCTGAAGTTTGTCCAAGTGTTTAATTTTCTTTTCTGTATAACTTGATCTAGAGAGTAACTTATTTTATCCCATTGAACTCTTATTCTTCTGGATTTTTTTTACAGTCCCATATGTACTTGCAAATTTCTTTAAAGATAATTGAGTAGTTAATGCTTAGCTAAGAGATAAATTTGAAGGATTAGAATGCAAAAATCCAGAACTTGAGAATATATTCACATAGTTCTGAACAAAACAGAATGAGAAAAAGAGAAAAAACACAAAGGAGAACTAAAGGAAAAAATAAATTAAAATAAAATAGCAGAGTTTGCTCTTGGGGTTTTTTTTTTAAATAGATCCGTTTGAATCTGGTCTTCCCACCATGCTGAAGTTCAAAGATCAGCTTTATTTATCTGTTTCTGTGTCTTTCTGTAATCTTTTTCCATAAATTTACCTCTATACTTCAGAACAGTGCCATACAACCTCCTTTCACTCTTCCTCAGCATCCTCACCTTTCTTCACTGGACTTCAGCACTGTTTCTGTCACCAGTCCAGATCAGCATCAACCAGAACTGCAGAACTCATTTCAGCAAAAAAAAAGGCAGAGAAAGGGGGCAGGAAACCTCACCATAAGGTTAACTAGAGTGCAGGTTCCCAAAAAGTTTGTTGTTTTGGGATTTTAACAGGGGGTAGTCTCCTAGACTTCTGGTGCATGTCTATCACTGTCTATCCACTGAAAACATTGGTGGCTGCTGCAGAATTAATTGCTCTGTACACATCACTTAAACAGGAAAAAGCCAAAGACTTTCAATCATCCCAGCATTGCCACGATCCAAATAACATCACAAACTGTGACAAGTTCCTATGGAAATTATTTCCTCCTTAAGGAGATAGCTCCATTTATGAGCTGCAAAATGTTTGCATCAGATGTCTGCTTTCAAATCTGGTACTTCTGGCAAGATTTTTGAAAGTGACCTCAGAGGGCAGTTCTGGACAAGTAGAGGAATTTTCTATAAAAGTTTACAAGAAGTCGTTCTTTAAATGTATCCTCTGCTCTATTTGATCATTTAATACATTTGCAGTAATGTACGACTCCTTATGGGTTTCACCTCATGAAGCCAGAAATTTTTCAGGTATGCATGGACTTTTTTTCACTTGAACTTCTCTTGCAAACTGGGACTGGGGAGTCTCATGTATTTTGGACAACAAAACACAAACTCAACACAAAGGAGCCGGTCTGCTCCTTTTCATATCGCTGGCAGAGTGTATAAATGAAAAAAAAATCAAGAGCAGGTTTGCTCATTTTTGCATCCATTTACATAACACGATGTAGAAAGAGCTAACAGAAACTGGGAGCTCCCTTCTGTAAGCAGTGAGTCAATCACAGGTGACATCAGTCAACAGAGATCAACATGAGCAAAAGCTAGACCTAGCTAGGGCAGAACTGAGTCACAGGATCCCTAATCTGTGTACCCCAAAAGGAACCTCATTTCATTCCTTAGAGTGCCTTATTTCCCAAAACAGCAAGTCCCAATGCCAAGCAGGGACAGGCCTCAGCTGACGGACCACCTTGTTGGTCAGGAAGAGCCTTAACACACCTCTGAGAGGAGTGGTTTGAAGCCAGTGAGTAAAGGGCAGTGTTATTTATCCGCACAAATGGCTATGTCAAAGGAACACACACAATGAGAATTTCTTCCCTGTTCACATCCCAGATTTCACAGCCACGTGATGAAGCACCTGCTATGAAATAAAATCCTGCCCTGGACAGGCTCCAGGCTCTAAAACAGGTGTTAATGACACTAACTGAGTCACAGTGGAAATCTGAAGTCCTGCAGGGTAGCCATAAAACAGAAAATGAGAAAAAGAAATATGCCAAGAAACTATATAATTTATCAGAAATGTATCATGGTTATCCAAAACCTACCTAAAACAGCTTCAAAAAGCCGCACTTAGGTCACTGTCACCATATACAAATCTTGTTCTATTAGAAATTAGAGGTTAAAGAGAGTTGATTGATTACGTATCTTATTCTTCCTTCCAACATCACAAACACTGGAACGTGACATTATCCTATCTCATCCAAATCTGCCCATAATTTGCAATCTTTCTTTGCATATTCATATCTGCCAGGGAAGTAGCTGAAAATCTGGGGTGAGAGTGCAAAATTTAGGAGTGTCAAATCTGCGAATCAGTGCTAGGAATGCAAGACATAAATTCATATGGACACATTGATAGTTTTTAAATAAATGAATTAACATAGAAAAATAGGTTGGGGTTTTTTTGTTGGTTTTTGGCAGGGGGGAGGATATTTTTGGTTTTGTTTGGTTTGTTGGTTTTGGATTGGGGGTTTTTCTTTGTTTGTTTGTTTTTTGGGAGGTTTTCCTGGTTGTTTGTTGGCTTATTTTGTACAAGATCTTTCAAGGGTAAAAAGCAGAGTGCTAAACCAGTACAGCAATTCACCCAGGTATCCATGTCTTAACCTTGTACCATTGAAATTAACATAAGTTTTGTCACTGACTTTAATGATATGACGGTCTACCGTAGTATCTGAAGCTTCATAGATGCACACCAGAAATGTCATAGGGCACTATCAGAAAACCACTCTAATAAGTCAGCATATCCCTCAAGAAAAATATGCTCCTCAAATATATCAGATGTGTTGCCAGGCATTCAAATCAAACCTGATTTTGGAAGAGTCCCCTTGAATTGGTAATTTCTCCCCCAGCAATCACATTTATAACTGCATCATCCGAGTGTCTGAGACTGATAAATATGCTGAAAAGGTCATGTCATGTAGCAGTTGCTGAAGGGATACTACAAAAGGCCACAAGTAATAAGTCATGCAGGAAAAATTTACTCACTAATCATAACACTCTTAAAATCCTTCTTTGCAGAATGGCAAAACTGCTTGTGGGAAAAGTGCATGCCCCTGCCCAGCTAACACTTTCAGTACCTTCTTTCTCAAAGTAATCTTCTGTGAGATTTGGTACATTTTCATTGTTGAGGTGGGATTTTTACAACTACAGAAGAAAAGAGAATGAGAATTTTGCATAGGTACATTTTAGCATAGAACTTACCCAACTTTGCCAAACATAAGATACGTATAAGGTAGCACAATTTCCAGTGACTCTTACAATAGTCTCAGCCTACAGAATATCACAAATAGCATGATTTCTGTTTTGTCAACAGTTTTAATTTACCTATTTATTATTTAATTACAAATCTATCACAGTACACTTGATGTTATGGTTGATAAGCAGAACTGTTTTTCTTCTATATCATTTCCCCTTACGTAATACAAAATAAAACCAAAGAGAGATATACCTGTGTTGTGTAAGGGTTAGCTCCAGAAATGAGTGCAATAAATGCTGCCAAACCATTTTTTGTCTCTTGCAACAAGGCGTGGATATTGGAAACTCATCTTGGATACAGACTGTCTTTTTGCCATAGAAAACTTATTAGGAAACAATGTGTATGGAACACCAGCTTACCTCACAAGATAAAATTATGTGGATATTTGCTTTGGCAGAACACACATGGAACCGGTTTTTGTTTTGCAGGAAATTTTTAAAGATAAAATAAGGTTCGGCTTATCAAAAAAACTAAACTAAACTTCAACAGTAAGCAACCTAGAAAATTAGGTTTCTTTATTATTAATTTTGCTGTTGTTTTCCACTCAGTGGCACAGATCATTTAAAATTATAACCAGTAGTCGAGCTAAAAGAAATTTTCTGATAAAGAGTAGCCTTACCAGTAATAGATTCTGCTGCTATAAACTTTCAAATGCAAATGACACAAGACATGAGTATCTGGCTACAATAGTGCCCCCAGGTGACATCCTTGTTTCAATCCGCTTTTCCTGCGCAGGATTGGTGTCTTGGAGCTAGAGTTCATCCCCTGGACACCCCTGCACACTGTGGTGCACACACAAATTCCACTTCAGCACAAGAAAAGAGCAGGCTGTATGGCATGTGAGGAACTGTCCAGATTTCTCTCTTTCCCAGACCAGCTTTGATGGGAAATCAGCTTCTGTGTAGGCACAGCTGATGGACTCTGCGCTGAAACCTCATCCTGCTGGGACATCAGGACATTCTCAGCTAGGCTAAGGACAAGGAGGGTGGTTTGGAGGAGACTTTTTTGGGTTTTTTCCTGTTAGACTGGACAGCGAGCTTAGTGGAGGGGAGAACACTTCAAAGAGAGATGCACTGAAAGCAAGTTTCATGAATTTGCTACAGTATTACACAGGTGCCATTCTGTACATCTTTAACAGATGTTTCACGTAAAAGCATTTATTCTGCTACCAATATTCACCAAGTAGAAAAATGGTTTTAAAAAGTATGCTGACTACAAAACTCAGTCTGGAGTGAATAACATTTGCTATGCATCCACCTCGTCATTCGAGAACTGAAACATTCCTGTGGTCACCTCCAAGACTTTGCTGTTGAAAGATGCCCCATTGAGTACTAGAGCTCTCCAAGCAGGCATTGCTGTTGTACCCATTTCAGTGGGTACAACAAGGTAGCCCAGATGTGTCACCAGTATTCAAGTACGCCAGAAAGAGGTCTTACTCCAGCATATAAAAGATTTAAACATATCTTCCGTTTGTGTACAGGGACAGGAGCTGAAGCTGCAAGTGCTCAGGACCTTACAGGACAAAGGTCCTTTACCCTATAAGCAGTGGGATCTCTTTCTAATGAGGGGAGAAGCACAGGTGCTATTTCTGACAGCAGGATTTGGGTTTGTTTGGTTTGGTGTTTGGTTTTTGATTAGCTGCTCTTCATTTGGGGTTTTGTGGGGGGTTAGTGTTTATGGTTTCCTTATTTATTTGGGAGTTTTTCTTTCTTCAGCTAGGTTAGTTGGTTTTGGTCAGTTTGAGCTTAGTAGCAAGCAAAAGTGTATTTTTCCCTTCCTGTAAAACCTGTCATTTAAAAAATTGCACAGTTGAAGGACTGGCAGCTCTGAACTTTTAGTCAAAGCTAGGAATCCTCAGCTAGCATCTTAGTATGAGTGGAAAATGTTTTAAACACCTGATTCCAGCCGCCTGTGTAATTTCTTTCCATAAACAGAAGTCAGCCCAGCTGTAGGTTGTTGTTTTCTAACCATTTAACCCAAGCATCTGAAAGAGCCATCTCGTCTACAAGATTAACTGGCTGGTTGACAACATCCTCTAATATGAAGCTTCTGCTCAGTAAGGGATAAAATAGCCAGGGGCTACCTGGGGAATTGTGTTTTGATTGCTCCTGACTCATATTACCTTGCAAACCTAATAGACATTTTGGGCCTATTTATTTATTTATAGACGAGATCTTTATTCATGTGGAAGCCGCGTTGACACCACTTAAACCCAACTGGCAACAGTAAAATCATTGCCATTTGAAACATTCTATTCTGACTGGCCCTCCAAGTGCAACAAATTTTGACATTAGCCTCTGGAAAGAATCAAAGAAATTAAAACAGGCTCTCCATCCTTCAAAGCTCAGAATTTACCTAGCAATTTTCAAGTCAGTCAGAAAAGACACAGCCATGAAACAGCAAAGAAGCACTTTTTTTCCCCCTAAGCTTTCAATTAATTGTGAATGCCACTGTGCAACAGTACTCAGAGTGAATGCAAAGGCTGGGAGGGTTGCTTGAGGTGACTGGATAAAAACACACATCTATTAGGACTTTTCTGTTTAGCACGGCGTTAATGAAGTACAGCATTTCCCCGCGCAGAGAGGCAGGACCTGTGCTACTTAAAGGCTGTTTTCCGCCCTTGCTGCTGGTTTTTGCTCCAAGTGCAAAGGAGTACTCCAGCTGCCACCTCCTGGCTAATCAAACCCACTGCACTGCACCTGCCTGGCTTCCCAGCTGCCTTCCTCAGCCCCGCAGAGACGAAACAGATTCTCCTTCAGGCCCTCTCTCGTCCTAATCCAGACTTTACTAATCGTGGTTTTCTCCAGGAGTACAGACTGAAAAACAACGCTGCACTTTCAGCCTCGATCCCTGCAGTTTGAATGCAGAGGAAAACACTGGGAACTCAGATGCAACACAAGTGGCAGGTCCAGAGGAGGACAGGGACAGGTACTGCAGACACCGAGATCTCTGTTCTGCCAGCGTCTGGAAGGTCAAGGAGATAAAAGGAGAAATCACTGATGATTTTACCAACACTATGGGGTAAAACCAGTCAATAAAAAAACACAGGTTGAATACAGGTTTGTGGTGAGGAAGAGAAGGATATTTTCATACACATTTTTCCATTTTTCATCACAACCTCAGCTTCCAGGTAAGCCAACATACCATAGTAATTCTTATTCTGGAGACAGGTGATAAGAATGAAGTGAATGTCCTTGGGTGGCCAGCACCTTAGACCAGAGAAGCTGGTGCCTTTGAAATTCTGCATCTTATTTACGTGGAACTTTGACCCTAAAGTAGATGGAAATTAAAATGATTTGGGGCCTCTTTGGACAGGAACTTGTAAGGTTGCTGCTTCTACCTATCTGCTGAAATATGCAAACTGAACTACAGGGAAAATGCTTATGATAAATACAATATTTTACATAGCTAACTCAGATTTAAACTAAAAATTGCAGGATTTTACTCATAAAACTGGAATAAATAAGAAAAAAAGCTGTCCTCGAAGATATCTTGACCTCCAAGATATTACATTTCAAGTTGCCCCTGTAGACAAAAGTCAACAGAAACTGAGAACGTGATAAGAGATCTCCCTACTTATCAGCCCCACTTGACTCTGTTGGACAAGGCAAGATAGATCACAGTTGTACATTTGACCTAAAGAAAGAATCATATTTAGTTAAAAACAGGCCCATGGAGAGTGGAAAGCCACAGGTACAACACCATGAAAAATTACGGCCACCAGTAGTATCTAATATCACCTCAACACAAGTCTTAAGTAGCTTGGGGTGTTCTGGCATTGTGGGAAAAAAAAGCATCACACTCTCAGAAAATGCAAATACTTCAGGCAAGGCCGTGGCTGCATGCTCTGTTCAAAACCTCTGTTGATGGATGAAAAGGCCAGAGAAGCAGAGCAGTAGACTCAATCCCCGGGTTTTTAAACAAGAAGCACTATTTCATTGTACCATATTACACTGACTTCCAGCCAAGCTGGACAGCACTTACATAAAAACAGCGCATTACCAAAAAACATTGTTTGTATGTTTGAATTTTCCCTTTTACACTCATTATCTCCCTTCAAATTTTCAGTTGGTGTTGCTTTTTTCTTTTCTGAGTTATGGTGATGACTTATCCAGTGCTCTGCATCAGTGTTTTTCTCTGTGTAAAAGAGGCTAGGGATGTCTGGCTTAAAAACTAGAAGATTGTTAAAACATTCTGTCCTGAAATTCCTAATATCTTAGAAAGAAAGATGGGAAAATCAGCACCAACAATCAATGTCAGATGGGGTAATCAATAAATCAGCACAATAAGAATCAGAAAAGTGGGCTTAGGAGGTTTATCTGAGCAGAGAGCAGTCACTTACTCACACTAACATCACAGACTCTCAGGTTTCTAACACTAAATATCAGCCTTTCATTCCTATCCAGTATTTATACCCCACTAGTCCACACTCACTGGCTCCTTCCTCCCAGTCCAGACACCAATCCCTCATGAAACTCCTGACTCTTCAATTTCATTTGAGCTCTTCCCCTAGCTACTGCCACCTTTGCCCCATGATCTAATAAAGGCAATTTTGTTTATCAGCAATTTCAAAGTAATTTTCAAATATGGTGTTACAGTCTTTTGGCCTATACCATGCACTGTGTAGGTTTGTATACAAGCCACAGTTTTTTGCAAAACACTTTGAAATTATTATTGATGATATGGACTGTACTAATGCTGTGCCCAGTTCTAATACAGTATTCCCTATGTTTAGGGCATTGTGACAAGGTTTTTATAAACTTAATTACTATGTTTTTAAAATTAAACAAAACAAAACAACAAGCCAATTCCCCTCAAATAATTTAGTCAGGTTTTGATCAAAACTTAGAAATACAGGCCAAATTGAACTAACCCCATTATCTATCTCTCTCTCTGCTTCACTCTGTGTTTCAGTCACTTGTCACCAAGATGAAGCATAGTTTAAAGGAAAAAAAAAGCTTTCCCTTCTCTCTGGGAAAAAAAGGGCTTGTTGCAACAGAATGCTTTTTCATTTGGGGGCTGACCTTGCTTTCGTTTCCTCTCACTCTTAATCTGCACATCACTACAGCAACGTTACTAAGGCAGGGAGATAAATATCTGACTGTTGTAGGAAAATAGCATCCAAGAAAAGTACAAGCAATTTATACACAACTGTCAGGACACAAACCTTTTGAGGATTTTCCTCTTCCCCACTAGCTGTAAGAGGAATTTACAATATCCTTCATTGGGGATCTTGCCACCATCTCCTGAGCTCACAGAGAACTATGGAATGCTTGTTCTATTTTAGTTCTCTTACAATGTACAGATTTGACATGGGAGGACAGTATTTTACTGCAGTTTCCCAAGGGCACCAATTAGTTTCCTTTCTTTCATCTACACTTGCTTGGTAGGCAGGAGTGACACTGGGTCACACTGAAAAAGACACATCACAAACACACAAACAGCACTGTTCTGAAGAAAGCATTGCAAGGAATTAACATGAGCAGGTACTCAAAGAAATGCAATGTAACACAGCTACAGGGTTAAATACGTACACAGATAATTTTTCTGCTTCATCATCCTGATCTGCAAGTAATATATCCCGGAACTGATGTTTCATCACCTTGAGGAATTCACAGCTATGCAACATCAGTCAGAGCCAGATCAAAGATCCACTGCTAGAGGCAACAACTTTTTAGTCTCAGCTTGCTGTGTTTCAGAAAGGCAGTTTCTCTGCAAAAGCTGGACAACTGAACTAGAAAATTCATCAAACTATTCCTTTCAATTAGTCATCACAACATGCAGGATGGGTTTTAATGCCTCTCAGCATTCTGTATATGTTACCACTGTTTTGTGAAGATCATTTTGAAGAAGTGATGCTGGAGGGAGGATCAGGTAGGTCACTGTCATTAAAAACACTTTCATTGACTTTTGCCAAAGTGAAAAACTACTGATTGTTCATTAATGAACTCATCTTCTTCCCATATATTCAAGACTGCTTCACAACCAGACCTTGAAGTATCTATTCCCCTTGGTTTTGTACTTCTTGCTCAAATCACAGTTAGAAAAAACACACTTATTTAGTATTCTTATTAATAATCTTTAGCAGGAAGAAAATGTGTCAATTTTATTCCTGACTGATACAATGCCAATGGGGGTTATGAATTCATATATGTACTGTTTCAGAAACAAGAAAGCTTTGGGATAGAAACAAATTACATTGCAAATCAATCTGAAGCAAAAAAAAAGTCAAACTAGAACCTCTGCATACAAAATAATTCAGAATACTCATAATTAAATGCAGATAGTGATGGTACAGCTCACAAGAATACAGAGCAGGGAAGTAAAAAATTATGTACGGGTCCTCCATTTCATTAAGGGCAGAGAAGGAACAGTCATCTGCAAGCAAAATGATAGCACTAAGACTTCTCATATTTAGCGAGACAACTGAGAAAAAAAAATAGCTTTAGGCTATGCAGAATCAGCATAAGAGGCTAGAGGATGAATTTGAGGACAAATTTGGGAAAAGATCTTAAAGACTATCATGTATGCCACCTTAGCAGAGGTGAAGTAAGGGGAAAAGAAAGTAATAGGATGCAAACATCTGAAGGGAAGAAACATCAAAGGAAGGAGAATCATTTACTGAAATAGAAAGCTTGCTATGTTGAACAAAGAGATGATATTAGAATAAGGACATTTAATGTGGTTACTCCCAAAAATAGCTTGTGCTAAAATACATCAGGATATGGAATATATCACAACAGAACTGAAACTTCATAACAATTTAGAGGAATAAAAAGACAAGAGGTTGAAAAGTTCAAGAATTCTGCAGTTGAAATGTGACATGGAAATTACTAAACAACAGTGCTCCTAGTCCACTTTTGTACTTATATTTCTAAATAACAGGACCGAAAATGTATTTACAAATTGCAAACATGTAAATGCTGCATTGGTGTTAAGACTAGATAGACACTTTTCTAAAAAAGTTGGAAACTTGCCAGGGCACTGAAATAATTTACACACTTTTCTACTTTGCATAGACATATTGGGAAACACTGGTAAATACAAAATGGGAGTATTTATGGAACCTTTTGGAGCAAAGATTTGGGGCAGTTTTTTTCTCAGCTTCAGCCCCTATATGGATACCCCAAAGGGAAAGAGTTCCACAGCAAGCACCAGAGGTTTTGTGCTACAGCATCACACACCAGAGCACACCAGGGTGTCCTATGCTTTTGAATGGAGCCCATTCCCAGGAGATGCCACCCTCCTGTGGCAGCACAGGCACTGTACCAGAAGACACTCTCAAGGGTTTTAAATGATCCATGGCTGTTTACATTATTCATTTCACTATTATTAAAACAGTGACAGTCTGACAAAAGCTGCAGATTTTCAGACAGATATGCAGAACCAAGTGGCATAAAGCCTGCAGCCTGGCTGTACACACAATTAAAAATGAACTGGCTACAGAGACAGATGCAGTCCCCCCTGACCTTAACAATGCTGATGTTTACATACGAACCTCCCCACTCGACTGCAGATAAGGAATGACAGACAATACTACAAATTAGTGAAGGTCAACAGAGCAGGAGGCAGCAGTTAGTCAATTACAAAAAGCAAACCCTCTGCTAAATCACAAAGTCCTGTGTTTTCTCAATATAATCAACTCCCTGAGTCATGGGGGTCTAATAAAATTGACCTGTTCTTCCTTTGTCTAATTGACTGATGCCTAGAATTGCATGAACTTTAGGTGCGATAGAATTTAACTCTTAATATCATGTAGCAAAAGGCAAACATCTAATTAGTCTGTCTTCAGGTCTAATGGTTTATCCCGCAATGTGCAGTTCTATCTAATCATGACAAAATTTTCAGATTGAAGGTGTTTACAAAGACAAAAAAAAAGTTGTTTACAAGCTGTGCATGAGCTCTGCTGGGTCCTAGTAAAGTCGCTATAGCAAAACAGCTCTTGTGTGAAGAACAAGGATTGAATTATAAACAGGGGTAAGAAAACCCAAAAAACTAATGCTTTCATCAGACAGGATGTATTCTTTCTGTTAGAGATGAAAAAAGATCATGGTTAGTTTTCTTGAAATAGCAAGCTGTCAAAATTTTCCTCATTCTATCCCCAGAATAAGTAATTCAAAATCCTCAGTAGCCTTACAGATATGTTTTTCCTCCTTAACTCCATGGATTATCTTCATAACTATCCAGACTAAAAACCTGTATCTCGCTTTTTAAATATTTTAAAGGCTTGAGGTTTCCCCCCACATTTCTTATATATAGCCTTCAGGGGAATTGTCTCAGAGCTTGCTCCCCACTGATAAGTAGATGCAACAGATGTTGGTGCTTTGTGGCCCCTCCTTTATCTGAGACACCTGTGTGTGCATTTCAGCTTAGACCCTACTGCTGAGCTTTAACTGAAATAAAGCAGGTACTGTTTGAAACTTGGATTTTCAGAGGAGTCCTGCACACCCAAATCTCCCTGCAAGAGCTAGTATCTAACAAAACCTGAACCCAAACCAGAAGATACCTGGCAGTTTTCACCCGTGGCTCAGTCAATAAGGACATGAAAAGCCCTGTAGGTTTACTTTTACTGAAGGTTCTATGACCCTCTTCCCCTCCAACTAGCCTCATGAAGTTAGAAAATAGAAAGCAGCTATCAAACTGCACTATTATATCATTTTCAGAATGAGAAGATGGACATTATTAAAAATCACTCTTTAAAAAAAAAAATTGAGACAAGCTCCAAAATATTATTTTCTATGTATAATTCCTTGTGCATCCACACAATATAACAGAGTTTCTCCTTTGGACAAAGCAATTCCCTAAGGTTTCCACTAATGCATTCTGTTTGAAAATATATTAAAAATAAAGTTCGTTCAAGAGTGCACCACAGAGCACAGCCCCTGTAAAGGATTTTTCTGACACTAAAAACTATAAAACAAAGGCTGAAAAAAAGTTCTTGAAAATTCAAAGCCAAATTTTAGCCTTCATTTATGCACAGTTTGGTACACACATTCTCCCTCTCTTTCTCTAACTACACACAATATTTTACACAAACACAAAAATGTTTATGCAGTTTTACATATGCAAATACAACATTCAATTTAGAAAATCAACTTCCAAATTCATCTAAATTCCCACTGTTGTATCAGTACTTTCTCTCTCTAAACCCCTAACAAAATTTTTTTCAGTGTTCTCTCTTTTCCTTGGGAAATTAACTAGCTATTTTCCTTCCCTTCCAGCTGCACATTTACTGATGCCTCAGTAACACATTTCCCTTGAACTGATTTTTCTTCTTAACCATCTCTATGTCCCCCAGTGTCATACCGCTATTTCTGGACTAAACAATGCATTCTATCACCACACAAGAACCATTCCCCAAGAGCAAGAACAATTTATTTGCTATTTCTACCTCATTTTACCAAAAGGCTACTCATTCTAAAAAAATCAAAATTTGTTTTCAACATTCCTAAGAGCAGCACACTTAAAATACACACCATGAACTCGAGTTTTTAAACAATACTTCAAGTGCTCACATACGTCCAGAAGCAAGTAGCCACAGCTTCCAAAGAGTATTAAAACAATATTTTATGTTTCCACTTAAGTCCATCTAGATCTCCAGAAAAAAGCTAAGGAAAATGGAATTCCTTTAGTCGCTAATAAGAGCCTATTACATTCATGAACTGCCACAAAGAGAAACATTTTAGAAACAAATAGTGAAAAAGGGAAAATAAGTAGACTTTACATCTTCCACTGATCAGATTTTGTACAGTCTGCAGGTCCATTTAGTTCTAGGCGGGTCCACTGACAGGTCTTAGAAACTTTCACAAATTTTTAAGGCTCTCTTGAACTAACTCTTTCATAGTTTAAGGGAATTCACAACAGGCACTGCTCTGATAATATTAGCACTGCCATGCATAGTCAACTTTTACATAAATATTTCCATTCACCTGAAAACCTGCTTATATGATAAGATCAACAAAAACTATGCAAACATCAGAAGGCTGCATGTCTCTTACCCACAGCTACAAATTAAATCAAATTAATAGTTTACATTACTTTTAGCAGGATTAGTGCTCAAAAGTGAGAGTTTCCCTTGAGATCTTTGAGAAATCAGAGCCCAAGTTTCCTTTTAATGAAAGATGGTAGGTTTGTACTAGGCAGAATGTTAACAAACACTAAGGCAAATTTAAAAAAAAAATACAGCTTCGCTCATTATTAAATATTAACTATGTTTAAACTCCTTACCAAGGAAGGCATAACATTAGTTTGCTATTGCTACAGTCACTTCTGATGCAGTAAGATTTTATTTTAAATGAAATTATGTTCCATAGAAAGCCTTAACATATCTTTCCTCTCGCTAACTCAGTCCTTGTCTCATTGTCGAAGAGGCTTTACAAAGACACAAGGGGAAAATTAGGGGGAGAGGAGAAGTTCTTCAGAAAATCACCATCTGATAAATTGTCAGTGAACATACATGAAGGCCAAAGAGGTCCCAAATGGGAAAATTAGTGAGAACTTCCTGAAGAGCAAATTTAAAACATATCAGTTTATATAAAACTGATGCCATAGCAGCACCAATTTTGTGTTGCTGTTTGAGTTTAAGATACAGTCTTATGAACCAGAAAATATTGTAAACTTTCATTGAGATATGAGGTCTTTGGAGCAAAGAAAATGGATCTTTTGAAAGCAATGTTAATAGAAAGTGGTTAGCACATTCAGGCAAATGAAAGAACTAATTTACATGCAATTAAACTCCAGAGACTCGGAGAAGTAATTCTCAAGTCTGGCCAATCAAAAGCTGGGCATATAAAAATAAGAGAAAGAATCTGTTAATTTATTAGTTGGCAAAAACTAGTACTCTTTTTTGGCAACTTGTCAGACAAAAGCCAAAGGAAATATATTTAAATGCAGCCTTTCAGAGAGGTGGCTTAGCATATGCTCTAATTTGGGAAGAGTGCGAGTCAAGAGAGACACAAAGGAGGTTAGAATGTAACCTCCAACATCTCCTAGCATAAAGAAGATGTTGAAAATGAAGGAAAAGACAACAGAGGAATATTAAAGAGTTGCAAAATCTAAGTGCTCCTGAAGAGATCTGTAGTATCTCATGTTTTTGCAAAGCATAAACTGTATTTGCAAATTATGAGAATTATAGTTTTGCCAAGGATAAAATATTTCTGAAATAGTTTTGCCCATGTCATTAACTAAAAATCACAAGATCAGAGATTTATAAAATATTTTGAGTTGGAAGGGGCCCATCAGGATCACCAAGTCCAACTTCTAGCCCTGCATGAGATACCCCAGCCCAACCATGTACTATTTGAGATTTAAGGACTAAAATATAGTGACCTATTTTGTTTTAACCCATATTTCTGAGGTTTCATTTGCTGCAGTTGAATCTGACCTGCTATCTGGAATTAATATTTTTAAAGTTAATTAACTGAAAGGAAATCGAAAGCCATAGGGAGCCTGAAGTACAGATAATCTTTCTAAAACTGTCATTACATTTCAGAGCAATCACATCTACTTTCCTGAAATGATGTCATCCCTAATAATCAATGACCTATGTATCATGGCATCATAAATACTGTGTCATGTTTTATTAAAATAGAGTTTTGATTCAAGGAACACTGAAATATAAACATGTCACAATGGCTTTGTGTGTCAATATGCTCTAAGTGCCATTAAATGCAAAATATCTGGCATTACAGAGCATCATTAAAATATGTTTTGTCAAACTGAGTAGGTTTAATTAAACCTATTATATCTTAGAAGACACACTGGAAAAGACAAGGACAGTATGCAAGAGCCATACGCAATTAATTCTATTCATAACAAAACCTGCCAAGTAGAAATTGTCAACTTGTTTAAAAACAGAAAGCTGTTACATTGCCAAGTAATGGGGAAATAGTGCTTAGTGTATTTCAAAGAATTACCTTCAATGTGTAGTAGAACGATGCAACTGGAGTATACCTAAAGTTAGAAGGGACCCTTAAGGACCATTGGATCCAAATACCTTGGCCTTGTAGGACTACGTAAAAAATAAACCATGTAATTCTTATCCAGACACCTCTTGAACTCTGTCGGGTTTGCTGACATGATGACCACTTCCCTGGGCAACAAATTCAAGTGACTGACCACTCTCTCAGTGAAAGACTTTTTCCGAGATTCCAGCTGGCAGCTTTATTCCATCTCCTTGTATCTTACCACTGTCACCAGATAGGGAACATGAGCACCTACCATCCACTTCCCTCCCTGTGGAAGCTGCAAAACATGAGATCTCCCAGCAGGCTGAATATACCAAGTGACCTCAGTCACTCCTTTTAATCTTGCCCTTGAGACCTTTCACAATTTTGGCTGTCCTCCTTCAGACACTCTCCAACAGCTCGGTGTCTTTCTTACCTTGTGGCACCCAAAGCTACCCCAGCACTGGAGGTGAGGCTGCTCCCACGCAGAGCAGAGCAGGACAATCCCCTCCCTCATCTGGCTGG
Source organism: Petroica traversi (assembly GCA_025920805.1). Classification (NCBI taxonomy): domain Eukaryota; kingdom Metazoa; phylum Chordata; class Aves; order Passeriformes; family Petroicidae; genus Petroica; species Petroica traversi. Next base: position 922,742 of record JAHLSL010013260.1, on the reverse strand, counting down.
CAATGCGGTGCCTGGTGCTGTGCCAGATGCTGCCAGGCTTTTCCAAGTTATTGCCTGCCACTGTAGGCCCACTTTACATACTTGAAGATTTTTCCTTCCTCAGGCAGAACAATGCCAACCCTCAGCCTGTCTTCACGGCAAAGGTGCTCCAGCTCTCCAGTATTTTTCATGGCACTCATCTGGATTCACTCCAACTGTTCCACATACTTTTTTTTTTTTTTTTATGCTGGTCCTGAATGCAGTGACCTGTGCTCACAGTGTTGCATGCAAGTGTAGCAGCCCTCCATGTGCCTGTCTTCTCCTGCAGAAGCCATGGCCATTGTTTGGGAAGGTGACCCTGCAGAGATACGAGTCTGGACAGGCTGTTTCCCACACCCCTGAGTTTAAGAGCACCATGAGCAGAGCAGGAGATGACTGAGAATCACAGCAAGAGCTGGGTGATGTCCTCTGCTCACATGAGCCCAGGGGAGGGAGTGGGGTTTGCGGGAGTTTCTGAGCCCTGCGCTGAGGATTCTCCCGAGCCCTAATGAGGAATGGCTCTGCTAGACCCCTCCAGGCTGAGAGCATACTGTGCTCAGCTCATGAGCTCATGGGCTCATGAGCTACCTGGCTGCTTGTGGCTCAGCAGGAAAAGTCCCTGGTCAGGCCTTGCTCACATTGCTCAAGGAATGGGCAGCTCTGGTGTTAGGAAGGAATTTTGCCCCAAGGCAGACAGCACCATTCCCATGGAGTTTTTCACCTTCCTTTGGAACACTGAGCATGGCCCCTGGGCCATTGCGGGTAACTTTCTGCTTGCTGCTCTTGCAACAACATGCCACAACTGGTGCCCTGTGTCTGCCGTCAGGAAGATTTTTCCCCTTGGGTCACATTGACATGGTCCCAGGATTTGGAGGGTTTGTCTTCCTCTGAAATCCTAATCTTGGAGATTTTGCCAGAACATCTGTGGGCTCTTTGGAGTAATGGTCTGCCCACCATTCTTGCAGCACAAAAACTCCACAGGTGCCTGAATCCGAGTGGAGCTGCCACTTTCCAGCTGTCCCTGCACTCCATAAAGCTGCAGTTTTTTCCTTGATCTTGGTCTTTGTTTCATATGTGTGCTGCTCTAGTCCTGGGAACCTTGTCCTGCATCTGTGCTGTCAGCAGTGCAAGCACACAGTACTGCATTCTGGGGCAAGTTTGGGAGGGGGAAAGGGAGAGGCTGCAGGGGTGGCTTCTGTGGTAAGGTGCCAGAAGCTTCCCCCATGTCAGACAGAGTCAGTTCCACGTGGCTCCAAGACAGACCCATTGCTGGCCAAAGACTGAGCTTGCAGGACTTCTGAGATAATGCAGCTAAGAAAGGGAAAAAACTTCTGCAGAAGCTACCCAGATATTGCAGTGATGTTTTGAATGCCACTGCACATTATAACACATTTTCAGCTCTGGCATGTTTGAACAAATTTTACATGCTGCAGTGAAGTCCTTATGCCGTGCAACGCTACAGTGACGGTAAAGCAGAAGCAAAAGGCAGAGTCTCCAGCCGTACATTCCTCAGGGAGGCCTCCAACAAACACAGTTGCTGCAGCACGAACTTCAGCCTTACCAAACAGCACTAATGAAACAAACAAACAGGAATGGCACAACCAATCCATTAACTCCTCAAAAGCTCCTTTTAAGCAAAAAGAAGCAAGCTAGCAGGTTTTGGTATCACAGTGAAAATGCAGAAATTAAGAAACCTCTTCAAACTCTTCAAAGATTTTCAGATAAAAGTCATTATCCTCTGTATAACTCAAGCATCCCCTGGCTGCATTCACAAGGCATATTTGCACAACAAATATATTTATCTAATGAGTATGGAAATTAAAACACAACAGTTGGTATTTACTATGAATTTCTTACATGAGCTACCATAGATCATTTTTAAAGAGCATTTCTATTAAAGCTTGCTTGTGTTGCTGTTCAGATTGTTTACTCAAAGAAATTTAACTCTTCAGGAAGCAGAGCAACATGGAGTGCCTGTTTCTTCACTATAGTTTCTGTAGCCATCTGTAAAATTTTGGCTCTCTTTTGAAAACCAGTTCAGCTTGCCTGAGAACCAGAGCCCAATGCTACGTTAAACAACAGTGACCCTCCACTTGGCTCCATTATAAAACAGAGCATTTGTGATAGCTTCAGAAGTGATATACACTAATCCTGTTTGGGGTTCAACCCTACTGCACCCTGGTACAGACAAAAGGACAAAACTTATTAATACTTAAACATAAGCATTAAGAATGTCATGCATTTTACATAGGATTCTTCGGTTCCAACACAATTTCTTCATTGAGTCATCGGCCAGCAATGCGCTTGCTTCCCTCTTACCTGAATTATTCATGAGGCATGCCCCTGCAGAAATCAGCAACTTAACTGGAAGAATCACTCAGCAGAATACCCATGTCATATTTTATTTTTTCCCCTTTATTAAGTTCCATTGTTAAGCAAAAGCATTGCATTTTTCCCTCAAGAAAGAAGTAGTGTATGAAGCATATATACATGATCATGTATTACCTGCCACACATCAGGAATAGAACCTTGGACTGAAAGATGGGTAGATCTGTTGGACAGATTACAAAGTTCCTAAGAATTACTGAAGAAATGCAAATAGATAGATATTAGTAACATTTTTATATAAATAAAATTTTGTATAAGTAACTACTTGCCAAATATCTACTTTAGGAAGGAGTTATTGTCTCAAAATAAAGGTACTAATATGATTGTAACTTTAGATGAGCTTATAAAGGAAATGAAAATCACCTGTTGATATTAAATAGACTCAATTTATACAATTATTTCAGAAGGATGGTGTTTCATCATGAAAGCTGAAAACATATACAATGTGCAACTAGGTTTCCATCTTCTGTGGTTGCTTCAGTAATTTTATAGACAGAATATACTCACTATTTTAAAGGCAAAAAACTTGCAAACTAAAAATCTGCTAATTGTAAAACTTGCAGTGAATTTAATTCAAATCACTAGAATATAATCCCAAATTTCACAAAGGAAAAGTATGTGTCTCCAGAAAGGGCAGCACAAGACCTTTTAAAAAATTATTTATTTCAATGGAATATAAAGATGAAGACTAACTCAGTTCCCTAAAATTTGCATTATAATTTTTTCTCATTTCAAGGTGCTAGGAAGAGCAGATGCAAATTAACAGGCAGAAATTCTCTCATTCTGCAACTCATAAAGCTCTTCACAACTAATTCAATTCCTCTAGCATTTTGTCCTGTGCTTCTGAATTTTAGAACTACCTTTAAAAACAGAACCAGAAATACTCAATGTCCTCAAACTTCATTATCACTTTGAATTAGTATCATCTTCTCATATACATATTGTGAAAACAACAGCAATTTAGACAATTTATGTCTGAGGTCAACAACACTGACAGCCAAGTGAATGTTTCTTGCTTGATTATTAAGTACACTTACATCTCTCTTGATGTCCTTATAAACTTTAAAGAGGACATATCCTAAAGAAGAGGCTGCATCCATGCACTTTTTCACTTTTAAAGTAGTAATATTCAGCATTAAAGTTGTGAGTTACACAACAGTCATGCTCATTTCCCCCATCTTTGAAGTGATACATGCCTCTAGAGATAGAAAGGCAGAACTGTTCTTCTATTCCCTGGAACAGAAGGGCTGTGATTTTCCTTGCATCTTGTGAAGGGCACATAAGCAAGGACCTCCTGTTAGGAGCTCCTAGGTAAAGTGTAAAATCTGGCCCTTAAAAGTTTGCTTTTATGTTTTGTCCTTTATTATCAGACAATACTGACATTTTATTTTTTCATTTCTGATAAACCCATAGAAAACAGTAACTGCAACAGAAACTGATGTTCACAGTGCTCTCCTCGCTCATATCAAAAGCACATAATGCCCCAATAGTGCCAGAACAGCTCTGCAAAATATCATCTGCGATTCCACAGTGACAACAGGGTCAAAAGGAAACATGACTGCTCTATGAACAGAGAGGCAGGGAGGATTCAGTTTTGCAGGCAGAAGTGTAGGCTCAGCCTGCTCGGCTAAAGAAATTCTCACTGATCACAGGGAGCCAAGTGCCTCAAATCCCAGCGGGGAGAACTGTTGTCTGGCAGGACACAGGTGAACAAAGCCAAGAGAACGAGAATCTCAAAACTGTTTCAAGATAACTGAAGTACATATTTTATTTACCACAAATGCCTGCTCAAAGAACTGAAAGAAAATATCTTTTAATGAGGCAAGGGACACAGATCATAACTGTTGAATTTTTTTGGGAAATACCTGAGTCCCAGCACCTTTCATTAACAAATCCATTACTGATACATTTCAGAATGAAACAGAATGACCAGTAAGATCCCTGTCTATTAAACTCCCATGAAAAAAACCATCAAAAAAAAAAAAAAAAAAAAACAAAAAAAACACAAACCGGGCACTACTCTATGGAATTTCATTAGCCGTGAAAAAGAAAATCCACATAATCTTTCCAGGGAAAATTACATGAATGAACTTTTCATCTAAACCTACTATTCCCCACAATACTAAGTCCACACTTGGCATACACCAGCATTTCTAGCACTGACTGAAGACATCCTATCTAATCCCTGAAAAAAATAGGAAACTTGATTTTGGATTAATTTAAAATCCCATAGAGGACTACTTCAAGTATAATGGAGCACCATAATCTGAACCATTAATATAGAACAGTATAATTTTTTCCTCTGCTGATAATTATGGAAGAAAATCAAATGTAATGTATGTGACCTCAATTCTCTAAATGCTTAATCACGACAAGTATATGACCCATTTCTCAATATATCCACTTTAAAATATCTTTAAAAAGAACGTGTAAAAATCCCACTAGACATTTATTATTACTTTTATCTACACATTTTATATACATATATGTATATATATGAGCCAGCAATAAAAGGAAAACAGGTAACTTTTGTTTCATAGAAATTTAATTTTCCTTTTTAAATGTATTTTTAAATGGTGATAAACTAATAATAACATGCATTTTGTAAATACATTATCTATGTTTTCAATCATGTATATATGCAGCAAATGGTTTATATATCATTAATTTGCAAAATATTTTTTGTTGTTCTCTTCCACTAACACACAAAGTACGTACGTCTTCATATGCATTAAAGATTCTATGTATACTTGATATGTCTCTTTACTGAGAGAAAATCTTAGCATTCAAGTCCAAAAGAATTTCTGCTATGGCTACTGAGGCTTTCAGTTGCCGCTTCCATGGGCAGAGGAAATAGCTCAAGGCTACTTGAGCATCTTCTGCCTCACTTCCAGAAGGGAAAAAGCACAGTATGCATGATCCATCCAGACCAAGCAGTGTACAAACCAACTCAAGACATAACTGTTCTGCAAGCATCTGCCCCATGGGTCCAGCAATTCTTCTGCTGCTTAGTGAGAGAAGCACCCTCTCACATACAAAAGTATTTAGCACCTTTAAGGAAATACAATGGGATTCAAAGAAATATTTAGTAAATATTAAACCACTACACCAATGCAGCTAACCTAGGATATACTTCATAAACAAGACAATCCTGGTATTATGTGGAACACCAAACCACAGTGACAAATACCAAGCTTTATAGCAGACATACCCTAGCAACAGAAACAACTTTTACCTTAGTCTCTGTACTTGTTTTGGCTGTGGTAGTTAATTTCCTTCACATATGGGCCTGTGTCTTGGATTGTGCCGGACACAGGGTTGATAATACAGAGATATTTTGTTATTGCTGAGCAGGGCTCACCCAAAGCCAAGGCTTTTTTTGCTGTTTGTACTCCCATACTGTTGAGGGAGTTGTGGGTGCCTGGGAAGGTGGGAGGAGACACAGCTGGGACAGGTGACCCCAGCCAGGAAAAGGGATGTTCCAGGCCGCATGGCATCATGCTTGACACATAAAGCTCGAGGTAGAAGGAAGAGAGGGATGTTCAGAGTGACAGTGTTTGTCTCCCCAGTTCACTGTTACACGTGATGGGGCCCGGCTCTCCTGGAGTTGTTGCCCATGGAAAGCAGTGAATTAGTTCTTTATTTCACTTTACTTGCACGCACAACTTTTGCTTTCCCTATTTAGCTGTCTTTATCTCAATCCATGAGTTTTCTTACTTTACCCTTCCAATTCTCTTCCTGATCCTGCTGGTGGGGGAGTGAAAAAGTGGCTTCCTAAGGCTTGGCTGCTGGCTTGGGTTAAACCACAATAGTCTCTTATCCTACTTAAAACACAGACTTTTCTCTTTATTTCCCTCTGTTATCTGACCCTATGAGATAAAAGCAGCAGCTCTCAGTGCTGGGACTCTGGAGGGATTATGAATTGGAATACAAGGAAGAAAACTCATAACGAAGGCAATACAAAAGTCCCTTAAGTGTAAGTTTTGTTGAAGGGAGATAAGAAATGGCTGCATAAGAACAGAAACAGTTCTGTTGTTTTGGTTTTCATTTTGGTTTGTTTTTTAACTTGATTATAGCAATTTGGGGAAGGAGAAACTGTGGGTGAATGTGTATCTCACTGCACCTTCTAGGGCATGGAGCTGGAGACACAGCACTCAGGTGGTGTTTCAGTGTGGGAAGATGTGTGTAGCGGCGGTTCAAGCTCAGAGAATGACATATCCCCTGAAGAATTTCTGGGGGCCTAGAAAGTGAGGCCCCTCTGAAGGTAGAGTTAAGTTTGGCCTTGGAAAGGGAGTCGAACTTCCCCCTCCTGCCTCCCAGTTAACAATAGTATCTTGTGTCTCACTCTTTCCTCCCTTCCTCCTTCCTGACTGCATCCTGACCTTCGACCCTGCTCCGTGTCCTCGCCTGTACCGTTATGAGGTAAGTTGTAACCCTCAGAATAAAAGTCTGAATGTTGGGCTATTCTGGGTCTTTTGCCCCTGAGCCCAAGCAGAGCAGACCCTCGTGTCTTGTGTCTGATTTGGGGCTCCGGGCAAAGGAACACTCTCTCTCTCAGAAGCTCTCCGGTCTTTAGGACAGCGGCCACCATCCCAGTGAAGCCCGGCTCGCGGCGAGGGGAAAGAAGTCCCTAGCTGGAGCTGACTTAACAAAAAGGAAGCTCTCAGAACAAGCCGCCGAGCCGCCGGCCGTCCCTGTGGTCAGCTGTCCGGCCCGCGCCACCGGCCACAGATGTGCATGTTTGTGTAGTACCAAAGAGTCAGCCACCACTGAAGAAAGAGAGAAGAGGGCTCTGAAACTGAAATGCTTGAGAAATTGCCACAGCAATTTAGACTTCATGCAGGCTTCCATGGATAATAACGGAATCCGTTTTCTTCAAAAAGCATAAGCAAAGCCAGATCTCTTCATTAACTGATTGAAAGGTGTTAAAAATACACAAAAGAAGGACTAGGCTTTGTAATACCAGCACATGTGAACAAATTCAGTTCTGTAGAGATGCACTGGAACATACCACAGTAAATTAGACATTTTATTGCTTTGAGGCAGAAACAAATATATCATTTATGTGCATTCATGTATATAGACATAAAACACACAAACGTCAAGAGAAAAGCATGAGCCACTATCTCTTTTTAGAAGTTCAGTTTTTAATTAAATTTCAAAACAAGCAAGTTGTAGAAAATAATGCAGCATAAGCAATTTTTTATCTAATGTAGCAGTTGAGAAGAAAACCCTTGGTCTTAAAATAATTTTGGCCTCTTTTGAAGTCAGTTGAGAAGTTTCCTTTTTATCTCAAGAAAAACTAATAAAAGAGTAATTTATTGGTAGTATGGGGTTATGAGGCAACAAAAGTAAAATCTTGAAGAAAAATACATTTATGTTTGTCCTGAGTGTCTCTTTAATATGAAAGCTTCCTAAATAAAACGGGAAGTGTGGTTTGTGTTCTTATTTTAAAACATTTCCAGCTTTGTCTTTTTTCCATAGGCTTAGTCTTACAGATTATGAAAATATGGTGAATTAACAGCACTCACCTTTTTGATATTTGTATTTGTTCAAAAGCCTGCTATCCGTGCCACCGGTTTCCCACACATGACATCAGGTCACATAGAAGGCAGATTTAATTTTGGTAGCAATATTTGGAAGTACAAAGTGGACAAGGACGAAGGATCAAACATGAGAAGCAAACACATTCCTTCCTTTTTAATCAATATCTTGTTAGACTGGTGGGTTTCACTCATTAATCTTTTGGTGAGGGAAAAATGAAACGGATTTACCATTACAGCAAAGTAAAATTGCAAATTAAACTCATTCTAATGAAATTGCTTACAAATAGTGCTACTTCATCACACACAGCTTCTGTCAAGAGAGTTTGGACTTTAGAGTACTCATTTATTTGAGGTAATGTATTTATAGGCAAATTCTGAATCCAAAAGATCTGAAAACAAGCTTTCTAAATTCTTCCTCTTACACTATTCATATTTTTTACATCATGCAAGTTCCACCTAAAAAGTATTGTGTTTTTCATTTAATAGCTTCAAACAAATCTGAAACTGAACTTCATATGACTCCTGTACTGCACCTAAATGTTCACTACATTATAGCTGAGCTGGGACATACAAAAAACAAAACAAAACAAAAAAAAATGCCTGGAGGTTTGCAATGCCTTGTTTTTAATTTCTTCAGTAACTGTTGCATATTGATAGATCTAGTACTGTACAACAGAGGAAATTAGCAATTAAAGGCTTCCATGCATCCAGCATGAGATCCTGCAAATCCTGTTATACACAGGAGCAAAATTAAAAGAACAAGAGGAATCAACAAAGCTAAAAAGTGCTTATTGTAAGCTGTGCAGAATTTGTCTTTTGCTGAAAAACATGAAAACTCTGCACAGATTGCACGCACAAGAGTATTTAATGTAGGATTATAACTCAATTAAGGCAACTATTTCTCTGATCCTGTAATTCTAAGGCATTTTGCAGATGGCTATGACTCCCAGGCTGTAATACAAATTTCCGTCTGTTCTCAATAATATGAACTTACATATTATGTAAAGACACACTTAATCTTCTGCCTAGGAAAATAAACTACACAATGTAGGTCAAAAGATACACTGCTGGTCAAGACAAATTTAAAATAAGGAAAATTAAATTAACATATACAGCTGTAAATGTGAACATCATCCATATATGTAAATATGACATTCTGATAGCCACGTTTCCTCAAGGAATTATTGACCATGTCCCAGGGCACAGGGAAGGAAGATTACCAGCCCAGCAGGAGCCATACCAGCCCTGGCACTGGACACTGCATCACACACAAGGCTGAACACACAAATTGCACGAGATTGCAACTTCAGACTCCAAGTTAGCCTCTAGATTGGTGTGCTACAGGAATAAACATGCCCTTTCTCTGTTCAAAGTAAATAAAAGTGCATCTACGCTATCATTAATCATATGAGACTGGTTTGCTTCAGATTTGTCAAAACTAATTCAGCTTTGCTGAATTTAGTGACAGATACCAGATTTATCTAGAGTGGGAGAAGAGAAAAAGGTTATATAAGCTTTGCTAGCATAGTCAGACAAATTACATTGTTTATCCATGCCTAAACAAAAGGTCACTATTAGGTCAAGATTAACTAAAACTTCTTAGCTAATCTCTGACCTAATGTTGCCCTCTCTTGTTAATTGCAGAAAAGCTTTCACTAAAATATTGGTTAGTTGTGCTTACACATCCCCTCACCCTGCCCCCCTGCTTCTGTACTTTCTTGTCTTACAGATAATAAATTAAAGACAAAATATCTTTTTCTAAGACTACTTAGTACCCAATTAGCTTCATGTCGTTACCTAGAATGGAACTGACAGTAAAGACAAACATTAAGCATTTTAATCTCTTAAAAGCAGGAGGCATTTATGTAGAAGAAAGGATTATCAGAACCTTTACTTCATTTCACTTTTCCCTCCAGATCATAAAAAATTATTTCAGAAAACCTGTAAAAACATCAAATTCTTCTGTTCCTAGCAATTCCCATTAGAAAGAAGTACAGTTATATCACTGTTAGAAGCGGAAAACTAAACACATAAAGTCTAGAGGATCTATAATTATGTTAGTTGGTTGTAACCAGACATTATAATTTGTCATTGCATCATACTTCCTACAGAGCAGTTTACACTGGGCTTGTTCAATTCCTTTAGTAGCATAATCATTCTATGTCAGAGTATGGGTATGATGTACTCATATCCATGAGATCTCCCCATTTGTGGAAGACTACTTTTTGCTCAAGTAAAAGCAAAGCACCTGAGCTATAATTCCAAAAATCACATTCCTACTTTTCTTTTTGTAATTGTTCTGTTTCTCACAAAAGCATATGCAGACTTAGTTTAAAAATTAAGTCTGAGAGAAACTAAACCCGACTGCATTGTAAAGTACATGTAAATTTACAAAAAGGAGTTCTAATAATATAAGAAATAAAAATCTCAGAGTTATAAAGAACTGTTCAAATAGCATGCTTTATGTTCATCTGAACTAAGGAATATAAGGAATTATGGTTTGAAAGCCTACTGTTATTAGATACTGAAGCTAAAAAGCTCAGTAGAAATTCAACATAATTCTAACTGCTGAAGCCTTACCATTCTGTCCACATTCATATTCATATTTCTTGTCTTTTTGTACTGATAAAAGTCCCTCCAAAATAAATTCATCCAGTCATACTGAGGATGATACCTGACACCCAAGCAATAACACAAGTCTAAATTATGTTCCGTTTTCTTCCTCTTCTTTACAGGAAATGAGAATGCTCTTCCATCATCTGAACAAAGGCACCTGGCCTTCTGCAAAAATGAAAAAGCTTGTCCATTACTGTTTGTCACATTGGTAGATAAACTCTTGCCTACGAATGGCCTAAAAGTTGTTTTATTACAGTACAGTCAACTGTTTGGATCAATTCCAGATTCCTATTCATTTGCTAGCTGCAAATAAATCCCACTGTACAGTCAGTACAGATTTCCTATATTTTAACATTATTCACCAAAAGCTCCATTCTTCTGAGTTTGCGTTTATTCTTTGGCATGGGCTTGTCATATAAGCCATTTTTGAGAAGATGCTCCTTGCTGTGATGGATCTGGGCCCCATGCTGAAGTTGGAAAGAGCATAAAGCTTGAAGCGGATGGAGTATAGTCTGCAGAAACATGAAGGGGTGGGGGACAAAAAAACCCCAATCTTTTAGTAAGCTATTTTAGAGACATCAATTATTACAGTTTTTTTATTCAATGACTACTTAGAAATGCTAATAAAATACAATTTGGATGATAAATGTTGTTGAAATATAACCTTTGGAAACACAGAGGGTACAGCTGAATAGAAGATGTACTTAAAAGAACCACAGAGCAGTCATACACCAGCAATGTGGTGCCATCCCTCACTCCTTCCTTGGAATACTCAATCATGACTTCAGCCCCAGCCACATTACTGTAAGTTATGGCTTTGACTTGACCTTAGCAATGGACTACAATCAATTACTGTGGCTCGGTCAACAAGCTGCAATAAAATAAGTCACAAAAACTAAGTTCTTTGTGCTTGCACAAAAATCCCTTGAAGCAGGATTTTAGAAAGAGAGGAGGAACGCATGATCAAGGCAGCTGGACTGCTATCCTGGAGACTCGACTGTGTCCATGCTTCTGCCCAGAGGTATTGTGTAGGATTAATGAAGCCACACAAACCAACTTTATCTCAAGTGGTTCCTAATTGCAGACTCTTCATTTTCTGGTTGCCTGACTGAGTCATGGGGGCCACATGTGCAGATGTGTAAAGCTATCACATATGTAACTGCAATCAGAAGGAGCTGAGATTCTACTGAGACAAATGTGGCTTTTAAGAGCACACAGGAAAATCAGGCAACATACTGGGCATCAAACCGAGAGCACATTTTTAACTTACATGCTTCATCTATTTACATGCTGGGAATAGCACTCAGATCAGAGAGGATATAAAAAAATGCATTAATGTAGCTCTTGGCTACCACAATGCTTAGAGAAAACAGTAATTCTTTCTTTGAAAAGTAGGCTGGCCCAGTTCTCAATGGTAGTGGTGAATCAGAATATAGGACTGGTAACTATAGACATTAACTAAACATTCAAGACATCAGGACAGAAGTCCTAATGAAGGAAAAATATATTGTCCTAGCACAACAAAGAAAAAGGTAAATACAATACCCCACAAATACACACAAGTTTCTTGAAAAATGTCTTTACGTGGAGTTCCAATTTCTGAGCCATATTTTCTTGTGAGTCCACACGTGTTGTCCAAGTCTGGGTTTAAATCCAATTCATTTAATATTGAATGGTGAATCCAGTGTCACCGAGGCAGACACAGAGGTGGCATACTGTATTAGGCCAGCGGCAGAAGCAATTTTGACCTGAGAACCTTTTTGAGCAGTCAGATATTGAGTACGAAAATATTAACTAGATGATGGAAAGTGGTATGAGCACCCCAGGGTGAAGACAAGCATGTAGTGGGTACATGGATGAGCTTTAAATCTCCTTTCACAACCGTTCATTACTACATTCTGTGCACACAACTGAATTGCAGACTTGGCTCTGTGGTGTGAAAGTGCTTCTGGGTGTTTTTCAGAGGGCTTATTAAATTGATATTACTAATGTCAGCAACAAAAGATTAAGAAGGACATTTTCTTAACGACCTCTTCCATCATGGACTAGAGGGATCACAACTTACAAGGAAAGGCTAATGTCCAATTAGTATTCTCCGACCTGGGATAAACTTAAACTCAAGACCTATTAAGTCCAAAATTCCTCCAGTGACATGTGAGAGTTGTGAGCTGGCTGGTAGGCAGACATAATCCAGTGGGTTACATTCCATGGCTGAAGAGTGCAGGAGATCAGGGGACCTGGCTTTAAAAAGCATTTAATCTTCAAGATAACTGTGAGGGGGTATTCAAATCAGCTCTGCTGTCTCGTTTTTGGAGAAAACAATTTACTTCGTTCCATCTAGTAACATACTCTATCTCCTGTCACAAAATGAATTAGCTTTTTGAGAGTCAAAGATCACTTTGTTGTGTTCACTTTTCTGTTTCACAACATGAAAGAGTCACAGTAATTTGGACAAACTAGAGTGAATAAATGAAGAATGGTATCAATTGCTGCATTCTTGTTTCAGTTTGCTATGACACAAAACCATTACAAATGTCATTAAGATTTTAACTGCAAAATTTTACATTAGTAACTAAGTATGTTTGCTGCCTCTCTACGATTCTTAAAGTAAAATCCCAGATATTTAAATTTACATACCTCTTGTATACTCTTATTTTTTTCCATGATGGAAAGAGCAACAGCTGCACATTCAAGAGTAGACAGACAGGTGTTTGTTGGTTGTGTACGAATTACATATTGACTAGAAATACTGGGTTTTAACTGCACCTGAAAAACAGCAAATTCTAGTAAAATAACAGGTCAGGATACCTTCTATATACCAAGCAAAACACATCTCCTTTCCCTCTGTGTTCACTTGTCTTCTTTCCTTTCTGCTGTTTTGTCTGACAGTAGCTAATGACATGCTACAGTTCAGCATAATACACGAGTCACTCTCACAAACAAAAACTGAATGCAAAGGAATTACATTTTTTTGTTAGAAAACTACTAAGTGAAATTTTAGCAACCAATTTTCACTGTGGCAATTTTTTGCCATAGATGTGCTATAACAAAAATAGAATTATTCACTTATGCTTTTTTTTTTATTGCACACTCTAAACATACACACAAACCCATGCAAGGTAAAAGGCCCATATAGTCATTAACACTTTATACCTTGGCAAAATATTATTTGCCAAAATTCTGAATATAAGACTTTTAGAAACTATATTTATTCATACAGTGTACCAGGTCACTGATTAGAACTATTTGCTTAAGAAAATCATGACTGAAAATAATTTACTGCTCTGCCTCAAGAGATAAACACTTTACACTGTCTTGCAAATAAAATGTTTTTAAGGAAAAGAAATTTAATTCAACCAACAGCTCCAAATGCTTATAAATTTTGTAAACAGTGAATGAAAGTTTATAAAAAGTGATCAAAACAACACAATTTACACTACTTGACTCTGTGTGAATATTCAGATATTATTTCTTTATTCCTAAGGTTTCCACCTCCACATATATCTAATATGTAATTTGCCAAACAAATAATGTTTTAGCAACATTGTCAGTATTCTTAACCAAAAATTCTCAGCTCCTTTTCCAAAAATATTGCAGTGCAGTACAAAAAGCCCAGACGAATCCTTACAAAAGAGCAAGTTAATTGTCTTTTTTTTTAAACTCACCCCATCAATTCTCTTCTTGAAAAAGTGAGTGAGTGACCCCATGGCCATAATATTGTTCCCATTTTGCCTGCCATTCCTCACTTTATTCAATACTTTCCTCTTTCACTTTTCTCATTTTTCCTTTTATTTGAATATTTCATTTTCCTTCATGTCGCTTACATGCAATTACCCATTCTTTAAAGTTCAAGGTATCTCATTTATAAAAGGAAAACTCCAGACTGCTGAAGAGAAATAAATGAATAAGATGGAATTCCACTGCCTTATCTATCTCAATTTAATAGACAATAAAAATAATATTTCTTTTTAAAAAGGCAACAAGAAAAGAGGAAAGGCATTCTGGAAAGGGCAAGCAAGTTAGCTATAAAAACTCAATTTACTCAAACATAGGAAAATACAGAAAAATTAAGCCTTTTTCAACCACCTTCTTCAATTTAGTATGGAAAAACCAGAAGAGAATAAAATCACTTAGGAGAAAAAACGTAGAATTTGGACATCAGTATATGTAATGAAAAGAAAAATAAGATAATATTTTTACTTGTTATTCGTCAAGGTTTTCTTTATTCTCTCACTATGTAGAGATCTTTATCAAAACAAAGTAGGAAGCAGAAAGAAATCTATGCTGGAAGAAGCTTATGGTCCCTACTTAGAAACGCCTAAATAGGTATCAAAAAACAGGGTAAACCCTTCTCCATCACTTCTCTAACACATCTCCTGAGCAGTAAAGCAGACATATATCCATGCTTTTTCTCAACAGCTACATTCTTCATGGAGTATCTCTCCAGAGGCTGAAACCACCTGATGGAGATCCTGCAGGCTCACTGGCTTCCCTCTCTTGGGACAGCACCTTAAGGATCTTTTTTAGAGGAGTTTGGAACAGTTCTGCCTAGTGGTTTCTATACTTCATTCCTTGGGCCTCACACTGAAAAAATTTAAGATAATCAACATCCAGAAAAAGAAAACTTATTAATGATTGATTGCAAGACAACTTCTATAAAGAAAACAGGCCTGCATTCTGCCACACAACCATGGAGCCAAAACGCCTGTAACTTTCTAGTACTAATAATAACAGCAGCAGCAACTAAGTTTCTTCTTTCCTGAGAAGAAAGAGAAAGGGTGAAAACAAGTGTGCCCATCCATTTTTCTGAAAAATTACATATTCCCAGGGAAAAAATTAGAATACCATAGAAAGTGGTGGAGATCACAGGAAGAATTCCTGATCAAGACAAGCGCCTGCTACAGTTTTATCTTAGGCTTCTTTCAGCATGTAGTTTACCCTACTCTTTAAAACAACACAGAATCTAAATAAATGACCCCCGGTCACCTGAAATACAGTCAGGCATTGTATTTTGCCTTGTCCACTGCAAATTAGACAGACTCACCAAAGTTCCTATCTGAAACTAGATACACTTACTGAACCAATAAAACACAAAATACTCTACCAACTCAGAGCATAAACTGAATGGTAAAACAAAGCTGAAACAATACAGAAACCAAACAAATTAGTACAGTTCATAAATATTTCAGACACAGGAAGATGTCTTCTTGGAAAAAAAAAGTCTAGATATACAAAATATTTACTTTTCCTCAGACTTGATCGGGTAGGAAGATGACTTCTGTCATTTTTGACCAAAAAGCCTAAACTTGCATTGCCTTTTGTGCAATTAATAATTTCAGATAGGGTATTGCAACAATCTCATCCAAATTTCTGCATTACCTATGTGGATTAATTCTTTATCACCTGTGTATCTCAAATCCAGCTGGAAAAGTTTAGTTCAGACTTACAGAAATGCCCATGCACTGATAATTTAAATGAAATCACATTGACTACCACTTACATCAGACTTCAAAATCTCAGAATGAGTATACACAAACACCCAGTTTAAGTGCATTTCAAAACAACAATTATGATATTTTAGAAGCGCTTCTCCATAAAATTATAGATACCACAATATAGCAATTTACTAGTTTGTTTTTGCTTCAAAGTAATTTGCAAATCATAAGCACACTTTGGAATAATATCAGTTTCTAACAAAATACAGAAATGACAAGTAGAAAAAACAGCAGCCAGTTTAATGCTGCTCACCAAAATAACCTAAGAAAGAAGATGGAAACTATCTCAACTTACTCAAACTAGAGAGCAATTTAGATAAACTGAATTCAATTACCCACTGGAATTCAGCCAAGACACGGAAATTAGTGTATCTATTCTCTGTAAGTGCGAAGGAGTTTGGGGAGTTCGTTTCCAAGCCATCAGAAGTATGAAGCAACACATTAAAGCAATACATAAAGTTTCATTTCTATTTGTAACTCAAGACTGCTGTTTCCAAAAGCCTGAACTTCAGCAATTCTCACAAACTGTTACACTGACTTAATGCTGGCTTATCTGTCAACGCACCATTCCCTTAGCAAATGCTACAGCCTTTGGGCGTTTACAAAGGATTTGAACCACTGTAAATATTGTGACCCTTCTATGTTTCTTGGGGCAGAGTTTTTCTTCCTGGGCATTCCTTGGACCTGCTCCAAGCAACTGAAGACCCAGCTGATCTTGTACAGCTGTTCAAAATTGATGGGAGGAAAAGAGTTGCATTGATGGGGTCAAAGACCTGCTGTTTGAAACTTTAAAAATTTAAGTCAGTAAAGAGAGGAAACTGATTTCTACTTTTATTTTAAATAACAGAATTGGAGGTCTGGCAGAAAGCTCTAAATGCTCTCCTCAGTCCTCTCTTTAATATCAATATCTTTCTACCTTTCCCGTGCCCATTTCTTCATCATTACTTTTACCAGCTTTGCTCTCCAACAAAAACCCCCACTATGTAAAATGATACTTGGAAAGCAATGCATCACCAAGAACTCAAAAAAGTTAGTACATCTGTCTCACAGAGCACACTGAACAATTCTTGCCTTTTCTGTTTTCTGCAATAACACTACAGGCATCTCAAAACAGGCAGAGGCACAATATATTTTTCTGCGGCTTCTGTGAAAAACTTAAGATCCCTTCCTCTTTATGTTGATAGTGTCTTTTGAAAATTTGAATGTCAACTTGGCAATTAATTTACTTTTCAAGAATGAATGAAGGAAGAACCATCTGTCCTCCTGCTTAACATAGGCACTAGTTACTGGTCATATGTTCTATTTCTTTAATAAATACATTTCAGAAGAAAATTAGCCCTTTCTTAAAACTACCTCAAAAGCCATAAAAAATATCTCAGAAAGAGTACAACCACATCCTGCTATCTTGCCCATCCTTCTAGAAACTACTAAAAAATTGCTTTTAAGATGATGGGCAGTAATAGCATTCTCTGGAAGCTACTGCAAAAACAAGCTCAGAGAGCAGACGGCTGACAGGGATGGGAATATCTTTCACTCAGATTCCAGTTTACACAAGCACCTTTTACCTGCAAGTCAAAGCAGCTTTCTGTATCTTACAGAAATTTCATGCAGTTAAATAAAATTACCTTTGTGCCAGAGAAGACAAGCTGAGTAAATTTAGTGGCAGCATGCTACTGCAATTTAAATCAAGAATATAAATAAGTTATCTTGTTCAAAACCTTGGCTTTAATTTAAAGTGACATCTTAAGAGCACTCTTTTTTCTAAAACACTGGAGGGAATAACTGCCATGCAACTGTCACAAATGGACAGCCTGAAAAAGTAGATAGCTGTCATAAAACTCGCTGTCCATGAGGGCATGACTTTAAAGACTTTGATGACTGGAAAAGGAAACATAAACCCCATTTTTTAAAAAGTGGAAAGCAGAAGACATAGGGATCTACAGAGCAGTCACATCCCTGTGCCAGGAGAGCTTATGAAGCAGATTTTCCTGGCAATAGAGTAAGGCATATGGAAAATGAGGTGATTGGAAAGAACCAGCCTGGCTTTACAGAGAGGAAATCACGGCTGCTGACCTTCTGTGAAGGAGCTACAGCACTGTTGGAAAAGGGCAGAGCAATGGACGTTGTCTACCTGCACGTATGCAAAGCTTTGGACTCTGTTTCACATTATATCCTTGTCTCTAGACTGGAGAGACATGGGTTTGATGGATGGATCACTTGGTGGAGAAACAACTGCCTGGATGGCTGCATGGGAAATGCTGTGGGAAACAGCTCCTTGTCCACATGGAGGCCTGTGACCAGTGGTGTGCCTCGAGCCTGGTACTTAGGCCAATACACAGTGACAGGTGACAGGGACAGCGGCCTCCAGAGCACTCACAGCAAGCTCCCTGATGACACCAGGTTGTGTGGGACAGGGACACGCCAGAGGGAAGGGATGCCAGCCACAGGGACCTCGGACAGCCTTGAAAAGCAGGACTGTGTGAACACCAAGAACTTCAACAAAGTACAACAAAGTGTCTGGCCATCCCAGACACACCCACAGGCTGGGCAGAGAAGCAATTGGGAGCAGACCTGTGGGACAAGACTTGGGGGGGAGTGGTTGATGGAAAACTCACCATGAGCCAGCAGTGTGAGCTCACAGCCCACAGAGCCAAATGTGTCCTGGGCTGCAGCAAAAGCAGTGTGGGCAGCAGGGCAAGGGAGGAGATTCTGCACCTCTGCTCTGCTCTGCTCTGCTCTGCTCTGCTCTGGTGAGAGCCCACCTGCAGTGCTGTGTCCAGCTCTGGTGTCCCAAACATAAGGAGGATATGGAACTGTTGGAGCAAGTCCAGGGGAGGGTCCTGAAGTTGATAAAGGGATTGGAGCACATCCCCTATAAAGCCAGGCTAAGAAAGCTGGGACTGTTCAGCCTGGAGAAGAGAAGGTTTTGTCTTCACAAAACCTCATAGCAACCATGCAGGATCTGAAGGAGCCTGCAGGGAAAGTGGAAAGGGACCCTTCATCAGGAACTGTAGTGACAGGACGAGGAGTAGTGGCTACAACCTGAAAGAGGGGAAATTTAGGAAGAAATTTTTACTGTGATAGTGGAGAAGTACCAAAACAAGGTGAGATACTGATCAGGGAGGTGATGAATGCCCCAGGCCTAGACCCTTAAGGCCAGTTTGCATAAGGCCTTGAGATACATGGTCTAGTGCGAGGTAATGCCCTTGGCAGGTTCAAGGTACCTTCCAACCCTTAACATTTTAAGATTCTATGTCTTTTGATTGAATATTTAGGCATATCCATGTAAAATGGTGAAATAAGTCACAGATTATATTGTGACTTTCAGGTAAACCTGAAGTAATGTGTTCGATTTCAAGGAAAAGACAACATATTTAGCACATTGCCTTCAACAATTTGCCAGGAAATTTTCTCATTAGGTGTCCCATAAAGACTTCTTCTCAGGCCATTCATAGTGTCAGGTTAGACTCCAGAGTCTCACTACAACCAGCCTCAGGACATCTCACTGTTGCTGTGGTGGAAACTGTGGTAAATGTATAATATTCTGTCTGTAAAATAAACACAATTGCTTCTGCTGCTTCTGCAGCTGTGTGCAGATTCTCCTGACAAACACTCCCGTCAACCTTTGCAAAAGAATGTGAATTCAGAGTTACCGATTAGCTCTTTTGGAAATCCAACCCAGAGCCTTCTTACACACTTACAAAGCACATCTGCATAAGAATAGTACCCAATTTTCCTTCATCAAGTATGTTGTTCGTGTATGAAGATACATATCGCTATGTGCTTTCAAGAATGCCCTTTGCTTCTGGAACGAAAACAATTTAAGAACCGTACTTCATTGCTGTGGGCTACTGTGTGATAAAATGGTCCAGAAGAAATCCAAGAGAGCTACTTACTGGATGACTAAATGGTCATAATCTGAATATAATCCTACACAATGTCTCTTTGTTCCATGACTATGTCAAGCAACAACTATTTCTAAAAACTTCACTTCTGGTATTCCATAATGTTTCTTTTCTGCATAAACAAGTTCAAAATAAAAAAAGCAGCCTGTAATTTGGCATATTGAAAAATATTTGAGAATGCCATTAGTACATTCTGAGAAAAAATAGGTTTTAGTGTTTTCAGATATTCTGACCTTTCTTTTAAAACATCTTTTTATTATAATTTAGATACAGAGTACAGAGTACGTCTCTGCTGCGTTCCTTGCTTTCACTCTTCAATGTAGTTGACTGACAACAAAATAAATTGCAAAACGAGTGTGTCGTTCACAGACAGAAATTCTTACCTCACATCCCTACAGAATTAAAAAAACACCAACTATACACACACACACACAAAAACCCCAAACTAAACCAAACAAAAAAAAGAAAAAAAGTAAAAACAAACAACCAAAAAAACCCTCAACAAAAGCAAAGCAAAAGAAGAAACTTGAGAAAGTAAAACCCCTCAAACTCACATATATGAACTTTATTTACACCACCCTTGCTAGACTGAGTTTTTAGAGTGCTCCTGCAGTACTTCAGCCAAATTGTTGGGATGGGCAAGGAAGCAATGAACACAAAAAGGAAATATCGCTTTTTAAAAGCGAATCAGGAAAACCACAAAGTTTTTATGATCACACATGATAACATTACATTTTCTACATGTAAAAAATTGTGGTAAGTGACTCAGGACAGAAAAAAACCACTGTAAATTAAAGACATAACTAATAGTATAATTTATCTCGAAAAGACCAGTTTCTTATATAGTAAACTTCCCACTTTGTAATTTATCTCGCGATTAAAATGGAGAATTTGATACATAAACATGAAACTTTTGTTTATTACATAGCTGAAAGAATTGTAAGCTGAATACATATTAAAGTTTAAAAATAGCAGCCAAAATAGATACCTCAGTTTTCCAAATATATCTGTAATCTAATCCATACATCTACACTGAACATCTTTGCATATGATTATGTACAAAGTTAAAGGAAAATTTAGGTTCCAAGGCAAATTTTTTTTTTGCAGGAAAGCCTCATAATTCAAACTACTTAGTATGATGTGCACAGATTGTTTTGAGAAAGTCCGACAACTACCTAATCATTCCTTAGCCTACATCCTTCTCTCTTTAATGCACTATGAAATCAGAAGTCTAAAAAAAAAATACAAAGTAGCTTTCAATGACCTCCTTATCACATCATTTCTTTCACTAAACTATTTACAACAGGCCCCTTTTTTTTCTGCTTATGAAACAGTTTCTGAAGTGTGTTTACCAGAGACCCCACATTCCAGTTTTTGTAAGAATTCCAAATTTAGGCATAGGTATCTTCTAAAGGATGCCAAGAGAATTCAATAGCTTAGCACTTGTCACTTCTTGCAAAGTCAAATTCAATTGTCTTCTCTTTTGATTGTTAAATGAGATCGCAGAAACACCAGCAAAATTCAGTAGTTTAGAATCATCACCAAAGTAAACAATGTTTTTGAAAGTTACTTCAGATGTTCATGTCCATCTGCATACTTTGAGTACATAACTACATAACCATGTAGTTAAGGGCTGAAAGGAACTTTAAGTTCATGTTATAAACACCCCTGCAAACGGAAGTTACACCTCCCACTAGACAGGTTTTCCAAACTGATGAGGGTCCAGGCCTGGGGCATTCATCACCTCCCTGATCAGTATCTCAACTTGTTCAGTATCTCACCTTGTTTTGGTACTTCTCCACTATCACAGTAAAAATTTCCCCTCTTTCAGTCTGTAGCCACTACTCCTCGTCCTGTCACTACAGTTCCTGATGAAGGGTCCCTTTCCACTTTCCCTGCAGGCTCCTTCAGATCCTGCATGGTTGCTATGAGGTTTTGTGAAGACAAAACCTTCTCTTCTCCAGGCTGAACAGTCCCAGCTTTCTCAGCCCGGTTTTATAGGGGATGTGCTCCAATCCCTTTATCAACTTCAGGACCCTCCCCTGGACTTGCTCCAACAATTCCATATCCTCCTTATGTTTGGGATGATGCCGGAATGATTTTTGTCTTTTCTTTTATATACCTTTTACACAGTTCTCTGTATCCACAAGTATTAGCAGTATGCATACTTGCAACCTTTTACTTAGTTTAGTGCTTAGTGTTTTGTAAGTGTTCTGCAGGCCTGAGACTAAACACCCCAGAACTGCAGAGCCAGGGAGACCAAACATTCCTACTATCTCAGGAACCCAAGGTCTCCTGGCAGGAGGATTCTGTAAACTAGGAGTTAGCCCACCCCAACCTCATTATTGGGCCCCCTTGTTAGATATGCTAATGTGTAAAGTCTATAACTGGTGTGTATGATTGGCGGGGGTGGGCATTTTGCCACACTTCACCTGGTTGAAGTGGATGCACTGAACAGGATCCTGATTAAAATACTGAGGTAAAGACCCCAACCCCTCTAACCGTGTCTAGCTTCATTTTCCTAACACCAGGAAAAAGGCATCAGGGACACCAGAGCTGGACACAGCACTGCAGGTGGGCTCTCACCAGAGCAGAGCAGAGCAGAGGTGCAGAATTTCCTCCCTTGCCCTGCTGCCCACACTGCTTTTGCTGCAGCCCAGGACACATTTGGCTCTGTGGGCTGTGAGCTCACACTGCTGGCTCATGGTGAGTTTTCCATCAACCACTCCCCCTCAAGTCTTGTCCCACAGGTCTGCTCCCAATTGCTTCTCTGCCCAGCCTGTGGGTGTGTCTGGGATGGCCAGACACTTTGTTGTACTTTGTTGAAGTTCTTGGTGTTTACACAGTCCCACTTTTCAAGGCTGTCCGAGGTCCCTGTGGCTGGCATCCCTTCCCTCTGGCGTGTCCCTGTCCCACACAGCCTGGTGTCATCAGGGAGCTTGCTGTGAGTGCTCTGGATGCCGCTGCCCCTGTCACCAACAGAGGTCTGGAGCAGTTATCAGCCCCAGTGCTGACCCTGAGGGACATCTACAATCCCGTTTGTTTATATTCTATAAATTTTTACATGCATAAGAAGCAAAAACAAAAACATAATCTAGGAGGCCTTGCTATCCTTAAAGGAAGCAAAATAGACTGGTCTTCAGTTAAAACAGGTAACTGAAATAAAGTCCAAGTGCAGACAAGCTTTAAGTCTAACCTAAAAGGGACAGTTTTAACTCCTGTAAAAGAACACAGCATGGGGCAGATCCAAATGTCCAAAAAACTAAGAGTTAACAGACAGTAAAACTGAAAGAAAAGGAAAATCCTCACAGGTAAGACATTACAGAAGATAGGACTGGTCTAGGAATAACTGGTCTATGTATTCTGTAAAAAATAAAGTACCATCTGAGTATGGTCTCAGTTTCTGAAATTGCATTATTTTATCCATAACTAAGGAATAAAATAATTTAATACTGCCATTAAGTTATGATAAAAATAATTACATTTAAGTACAAGTCATATAGGCTATTTATGCCGCTTTAAAAAATGACTATGCATTTTCTGTTAATTTCCAGGCATTGTATTTTTTTTTATTTAGAGAAGAAAAAAATCTAGAAATTACTTCTGGTAATATTTCTCTTGCTTTGCTTATATTTAAAAAATTAATGTCAGCCAACAGTTCAATATTTTATGCAGCACTATTCTTTTAATAATTAATAAAACAGGAAAATGCTGCAAGTAAATTCAGTCAGTGAGCAGAGTATGAATGTAGAGAATGGGGTCATTAAATGAAGGAAGAAAAATTAATTACATGTATTGTCACAGCCATTTAACTATAATTACCTGCAAATATCAGAAAATTGGAAATGAAAATTAAATACTTCAGTGTCAAAATGTAGCATCAATGCAATGACACTGTTCTTTGGAATCCACTCATTATTTCTGCTTTGTGTGATTTCTTGATTCCTTACTGTATGTGGGCAGAGGTAGGCACTTCCTTGGACAGGGGAAAAGCAGTGGAAGAAGTTCCTGAAAATAATTTGGGCAAGGGCACAAGGGAACATGAAAAGAAAGACTAAAAGGATAAAAAAGTCTTCAATTAATCTAGCTATTTGAAAGCAAATTCAATCGAAATTAAATATATTTCGTGTTTACTTTCTACAAAATATTCATATCCCATGAGAATATCAGCATGGGTACAATGGTACAAAATTTGCAAATGCTCCTGAATTGTTCTAGGACCTGGATATTCAGATATACAGTTTGACAAAAATTATGAAAGAAACAGAAAAAAAATAAAAGCAAAGCTTCTGCCCAAGAATGAAGAAGTATACACTTCTGACATCTGGCAAATCCTCCCACATCTTTCAGTGAGAAAGAAAATGTATTGAGAGGTAACAAATACATACTTATGACCAGAAGAATGTCAATGATAAATGTCTAATGTCTTTAAAATTAACGTAAACGTCAGAAGGACAGAATGCTGTTGATTGTTCAGCATCATATCTCAACTGTGCCTGCAATCTTGACCAAAAATAAATCCCAGTTCTCTCCCTTTGAGCTCAGTTTTCTCAAACAGCAATTTCTGACAGTCTTAGCATAAAAAATTTTGTTATCTAGAGTTTGATTTTTTTTTTATGCTTTGGTTGTAATAAGACAACAGCTAAAAACTGAACACATAAAACATTTCACAATATGTAACAGCTGTGAATGATTATGCTCATCTTACAATACATCTTACACAGAATAGGTTATGAGCTACTTACTTAATGAAAAGTTTTCTTGCTACAGCAAAAATTGCACAATTAGAAAAAAAACAATATAATGCACAAACAAAAATTTATGATCAAGGCTCACAGAGCCTCCTTCACTCCAAGGGTAACTTGGCTGTCGTGTGGGATTATTAGTAAAATCACCAGTATCATACAGGGATAGGTAAGAAACATGTCTGGAACAAGTCACTGAAAATGAAGTATTTTTCTTCCGTGAGTATGGATGAATGGTTGAATATGTACTTTCTAGGACCAGCCTTACTACAGTTTTCCCTGCTGCAACCATTGTGGCTGGCCTTTGTTGCCTTGGGTTTTGTTTTGCCTCCTGCTCACTTGCACTCTTTATTCATGATCATACTTCTGCCTTGAAGAATTAAACTGGGCATTGGTCATTTATTTAGGTTCTATGGCAAAATTTAGTATTGAATTTCCCTCCTGAAAATTGTAAGCTGAAATAAACAAAATCAGAGAGAGGAGAGCATAAAGATAAAAGGGGACTGTAAAAATTCATTTACTACTTGGCACTATTTATTATTTGGGCCTCATAAAATCACTTGCCGAAGTCTCATAACTGCGGAGATAAGAAAAAGTATTTTTCTCTGCATCTCCTGAGTTCCTTCAATAGGAGATTTTACAAAAATTAATTCAGAGAGCAACCAGAGTAAGAGTCAACTAAGATACAGCCAGATGACAAAAGTGATTATTGATATTTTGCTTTTCTTCTGTTCTGGGTATTTTCTGTGTAAAGACAGTTTTATATTTCTACTTTCACATTAATTTTAATCCACTCTCAAGGTGTTCAGACAGTTGGCTATACAACATAAACTGTATTACACTTGTGTCTGTGAGCACAAACTACATTAGAAAGAAGTTTTAACTTTCTCTGGAAGGAATTTATCTAAATGGCAGGTTACACTTGAGAGTAACCACTTGCCCCAGCAACTAAATTCTTCTGATTTTTGAATATGCTTTCAGAAACCTAGTGCTACTTATGCTTTAATCCTCTAGGCTTGAAAATGGCAAATTCCAAAATAAAATTTTAGTATCTGGATACACCAGAGGGCTCGATCACAAACCTCACTTATCGTTAAAAAGCACAATTCACGAACCTCAAACCATTACAGTTTCTCTAACAACTCATTCATGACTTTATCCATCATTAACAGAAAAAATAAAAAAAATTAAATACAGCACTTGCTCAGCTATGCGTGGTGCATACTGAAAAAATTATACTATGTATTAATTTCGTGTCGATAATTCTGGTATTGTTGCAAGTTGAATTGCTGACAGAAGACCATACAGTCAACTACAATTCAGTGTCCTACACCTTTTGACATTTTTGCATTTTATCATATCTGCCACAAAATTTGTTTTAAACCAGGTGGCATTTTATGACTTCCTGTCTACCATTTAACCCTTCAGAGGAAGCCCATGGGGCTCTCCTACCTAACAACTCCAGTAGCACCACATGAATTGAAAAGCAGGTAGACCCCTAGAGGAATGGGTTTATTAACTTCTTCTTTTATTTTAAATAAAAAGAGTGGCAAGACTTTGTACCTTGCTTTCCTTACTTCCTTTCTTAGTGGAGTGAGGTCCTGAGAACAGCTGGCAACTCCCTTCACTGATTCCTACAGCAGAAAGTTAAGAATGCTCTCCTGAAAAATCCCCAGGATCCCTATGACAGCGTTTCAAGCAAGCTGCTTGGTAAGACTTCCTTCAGGCATCCCATACCATCTGTGAACCCATGCTCACCCAGCAAACCAACACAGAAACCACAAACACAATCCAGTAAGCGCTACTCACTTTGCACAGCATGAAGCTTTGACAAGAGTAACAAGTTAAATTGGCAAACACTTCTTAAAACAGAGGTTGATGTGACTGACTTTGGCAAAAGCTCAAAACTCTGAAATCTCAGAGACCAGTTTGTGTCGACAACTATTCAGGCATATTGTAAGATGGTCAGTGAATAACTGAAAAGAAACAGAAATGCCTAAGTGCTTCATAAATATTTAATCACACCATCTTCCAAACTGTAACAGATTTGGGCCACGTTTCTCAGAAGATGAGAATAAGAAAAGCTCCCCCTGCCTAAAAAATTGCCAAAGTTCTCTTCCATTGACTAGAGGTCTAGACAGCATATAACCTTGACATTTCAAATTTATAGGGCCTTTTCAGAAGACAGCACATCAACTATGAAGTGGCAGCAGTACTTTTAATTAACCAGTTTATGAGGTCAAAGACCACAGTTTCTTGTCATCAGTAACACCTTTTGTACTCTTTTCCTTTGTATTGAAGACAGTGAAGTGTTTTGAGGTGCTTTTTGGAGTACTGTGGTATTTTCATTTAACAGTAAGTGTTCTTAACAACATGATCGTATTATTTGCAAATAGATGTTTAGCAGACTGTACCCATCTTATGCATAGAGAGAGAATGTCACAAAAAGGTCAGACAGAGGGAGTAAATAAACTCAGCAGGAATGACCCTTTGACAAATGCAGTGCTGAGTAAGAACATTTTTGTGGTACCTTGAAACTTTGCAGTTTATTGCCACAAACAAGTTCATAAATCTCCCTGAAGGTCTTGCCTCAAAACCATTATGTTTACTTTTAATAGGCTGCAAATGTACAACCTATTTTAACAGCTTTATGATGATGCATTTTACCACAGGAGTCCTAGGATCTCATATAAATATGAGTAAACAGTATAAAAAAAGGTTTAAGAAAGAAAGCATATGGTAGCATTTACATCACCTACCAGCAGATCACATTTGTTTCTATGTCATTTCAAGCCCATCAAACTGTGTAAGGAAGAACAACTAAATTCAATTGAAAAAATGGTGGAAACTGAATTTAAGAAAATGTTTGACTACTCTAGGCAAAATTTGTCTAGGATATCTGAGCTGAAAGTCCTTC
The DNA here is from genome assembly GCA_025920805.1 of Petroica traversi. Lineage (NCBI taxonomy): Eukaryota > Metazoa > Chordata > Aves > Passeriformes > Petroicidae > Petroica > Petroica traversi. Next base: position 895,112 of record JAHLSL010013260.1, on the reverse strand, counting down.
ATACATAGGAAGACATAAAAACCTCAGGGGTTTTTATTTATTTATTTTCATTGAATCATAGAATAGCTTAATTGGAAGGTATTTTTTAAAGGTCATTTAGTCCACCCCCCTCCACCTGGCCTTGTTGAACCTCATGAGATTTCCACAGGTCCACTTCTTGAGCTTGTCCAGGTCCCTCTGAATGACAACAAACCCTTCAGAAGTGTCATCTCACCACTCATCTTGGAGTCATCTGCAAATTTGCTGTGGTTGCACTTGATCCCTTTGTCTGAGTCATTACTGAAGATATTAAATAACACTGTTCCCAGTGTAGACCACTGAGGGCACCACTTGTCACTGATTTCTACTGGAACACTGAGCCATTGACCCTCTGGATGTGACCTTTCACCCACTTCCTCATCCACCAAACAGTTTACCTATCCAATCCACCTCTCTCCAATTTAGAGAAAAAGATGTTGTGGGGCACCCTGTCAACAGGAGTCCAGAGAGATGTCACCTGTATCCCCTTCCTTATCCACTGATGTAGTCCCTCCACTGTAGAAAGGGATGGAACTAGATGATTCTTAAGGTGCCTTCCAACCCAAATGATCCTTTGGTTCTACAGTTTTCAATAGAGGTTTTTATATACACTATAGAAGACCTTGAACGAATCACCAAGGCAGTAAAAAGCAGGTCAGGTGAGCTGCAATGAATTCGGGTACAAATAAATGATGGAGAGGGTATCCAAGAGACTGGGCGAATTGCTGGCTGGAACATCTTGGGCACATGTGTGGGGAAGAGGACAGGTTGGGCCTTGCCCTGCCCTGCACACCTCACCCCAGGCCTGTACCCCAGCCCTGCAGTGGCCATCAACCCCAGGCACAACAGAGGCAATACTTCACAGGTGCCCCTGGAGCCCCAGTCTGGGCCAGGGACTCCACTAACAATTTCTCTACAAACCTTAAAATTAAAATACAATCACTGTGAAAACAGACCAGTTACTGATGCCTTGTTTAGCATTTTTTACACAAAACAGCGTTTTTTCCTACGACACTTAGTTCTGTTGAGGGTATTTGGTGAGGGATCTGCAAAAAGTGACCTCTGCACACTGCTTTAGTCAGATTGCTGCTGAAGAAGCCGTGAAGCAGCTGGGTAAGCAGCTTCAGTAAACTTGTGAGATATGCCACCTGTTTTCAACAGCTGCATTGAACTAGACCAATACTGCATACATACACCTGGATCTCCTAATCCTATTCTGAATCAGATTTCCCCCTAAGTTATTTGGTACAGGTACCTGCAGTGTACCTAGATATGGGAAAGGACAAGCAGAAACACAGCCAGCAATATGCACTACTCACGCAATTATCAGGAACTGTTATTATGTAAGGGAGTGATGTTAAGACTTTCTGAGTCTTCACTGTTGACTGGATAAGAAGGCAATGACACAATGACTGTCCTCAGAAAACTGAAAATTCTAGAGCTGAACATAAATTTTGCAGCCAAAAGGTCATTCTGGATATTTCATCCTTATTTCAATAACTTCCTTTGCATCAATTGTCCTGGAAGTTCAGAGCATTGGAGGAAACCCTTTTCCTCCTCAGAAAAGGCTACATAAGCTTACATACACATCATGTAGTCTAACACACAGGAGAGCAGCACTTTTCTGACACAGACAGGTGAACAGAGCAACAAAATTATAATTAAGATTTTAAATTAAATGGCCCTCACTAAAACTGCTTATATAGAAAGCTTGCTCTGGATCAATTGAAATAATTTCTCACTATAAAAGTTTGTTTTTCTACAAGGTTACTGCAAATAGATACTCTTGATATTATAAAAAACTCTAGCCTCCAAATCTCTAAATGTTTACTAAAATGACGATATAGACAGTATTTGTCAAAACCTCTGAATAACAATCAAAGTCTGTATGCATTCTTTGAATTTCTGGGAGGTTCTGCCATATATTCTCAATATGGTATTTGGAACACGGAATTCTCTTGCAGGAGAAGAAATACACAAATTATTTTCAACACTAAGTCAGATCTACTGATGAGTCTCTGATCTCAAAACTACCTCTTATTTTTTAAAAGCTCAAGCAAGACTTCAGACAGATCTGTTAAAATCTTTAGAAGTGATATCTTGGACTCCAAGAAGGCTGCCTCAGGGAGGGAAGTGTGAGAAGGGAGAGAGAGGAAGAGCAAGAGAGATCCCAAGCATAATCTTAAGTTGGGTATCAAATATCAAATTGCTTGAGAACCAGTGCTTGACAATACAAGCATACATTCACAAATGCTCACAACCAGTCAAGCAGATTTAAGTACACAGTGCAAGCTGAACTGAACAGTGGAACTCAAAGGTTAAAAAATTGCTGTAAGAAACCAGATTTCAGCTGATGATACCAATTTTCATGTAACAAAGAAAGTATAAGGAAAACAGAATAGAAGTGTCAGAAATTGTGAAGGCCTGATGGGAAAAGAAAATGAGGTATTGAATACATTAATAACAGTAATGCTGTGATGAATGCATAAATAGGGTGATTTGTTGGCACATTGCTGCTGACATTATTAAGTAGCAGAGGAGTGCATCAACAAAGAATTATAGAGTCACAGTGAACATAAAACTTCCCCCAACCTCAAACTGAGCTCACTCATGCACAAGCAGATACGCCATCCAGACTAACAATGAGTTAAGGTACAAATAAGAAGTTAAACAATCTGAATACCTTCTCTGTATCTCTTTTGCAACACCAGCTCTTGCACGAAAGCCTGCAGTGTGCAACCTTTTCCTCATCTGTGGCTATGCAAAACATCCTGGGATAATGTGCTTCTCAAGAGGGTGCTAGTTCATGGAGTACCATACATAAGCAATGTAATCATATTAAAGACTATTTAAGCCCTATGAGAAGCAGCTGAGGGAGCTGGGGGTGTTTATCCTGGAGAAGAGGCAGCTCAGAGGAGACCTTATCAATCTCTAGAACTCCCTGAAAGAAGGCTGTAGTCAGGTGGGGCTTGGTCTCTTCTTCCACGCAATTAAAACAGGACAAGAGGACGCAGGCTTAAGCTACCCTAAGGGAGGTTTAGGCTGAACATTAGGAGGAATTTCTACACAGAAAGGGGGATTAGGCATTGGAATGGGCTGCTCAGGGAGGAGGTAGTGGAGGTAGTGGAGTCACCATGCCTGAAGGTGAAAAGACTTTTAAGAAAAGACTGGATGTGGTGCTTGGTATCAGGGCCACCAAGTTGAAAGGTGGTGTTCTGTCATAGGTTGGACTTGATGACCTCAAAGGTCTTTTCCAATCTTGTTGATTCTGTGATTCTGTAAAGTCACCTCATAAGTTTTGCTATAAGGGCTGTCCAAACTCATGCTTTGTAATTTACAAAAAAATTCCAGATGATAAGATTGATTCTGGATCAAGACATAAATTTAAATCTTTCTGATAAAGTTAAATATGTTAGATTCATAAATATATTTCCTCTGGGGCTTTGTGGAAGAGCACAATTTGAATTTCTTTTAACATTTTTTTCAAAGAAAAATGCTCTGCTGACTGAGATGTTAATTAAAAGAGCCTTTATTGAAGATTTCAAGATTTTAATACTAATTTAGAACAACAGCAAAGTTTATTAAAATATCTTGGAATTCATTCAACAGTAATTTGTATTACCCAAAATCAGCAAAGCTGTAAAGTAATACAATTAAATGTTCCTTTCAACGCCTCCAATCTATTGTGTCTTTGCAGTATATCTTGCAATTAAGAAATGCTAACGTCTTCATTACAAAAATAGCTCTTTTCTACTCCAGAATATTGATTAAAAGCTCAAATCGCTATTTATTGAATAACTCTAGATTCTTTTTATGTTATAGATAATGCCCACAGGAATCATCCTCTTCACCTTTAACATCCCCTCTATATAGCTATTGTCATATTCACCTCATTCGCTCTCTGGGATCAAAACCTGCCTTCTTGAGTTTCAAATACAGTGATATTCTACTCACTTTGGTCTCAAAAAATAGCAATATCAACCCAAAGTTATAAGACATGATCAGCAAAAACTCTTTTCAAATGGAGAGCTATTTACAGAGTATTTAAATATAAACTATGACAAAGAAAACAAGAAATAATGTAGACATAGTAAAAAGCCAGAAAAACCCTAGTCTTGGCCATGATGTCTAGCTCAGTGACAAAGATGAAACAGAAAAAAATTCAGTCCCTAACAGTACTGGTATTTACTTGGAGACAGTTTTATTACAACCTTCTCCCACCTGACTGTTAATTTGAACCATTTAGAAGTTCCAGTGGGTTGCACAGGTGCCTCTAGCTCATTTCAACACAAAATGACCAAACTGAGTCTAACACACAGGGGTGTACACAGTGCTCCAATGCAGCCTCTGCACTCAGCTGGTGTCTTCGCTGAGCCTTACCTGTCTCGCAGGTGACTGCTTGCAGCTGCAGCACAACTTAGAACAGCTCAGCACAAATAAAGCTGAAGTAATAGTGAAATCACTAAGTGTAACCTTTAAACTTCATCTAAGAGACTGAAGTCAGTCAGGTCACACTTAAACATGGGAAAACATTTATAGCAGGGAGCTATTTTTGCTATTGTTGCTGACTCCAACAGTGTCATAATACATCCATTTGATTTGAATAATAGCAAGTATCAAGTAGCATATAAAATAAAAATCAAACCAAATATTGATTTTAGCTCTGGTATATTTACCAGATGGATGAAACCAACCACTGTAGCTTAAGAAAAAAATAATACTTTTATTAACTTGATAATTCCAGAATCACTGTACTATCCATTTACATTAAGAAATTAAACTCTTTAAAACAAGAGTAGCAATGCAATAGCAATAAAAAAGAAGGGTAGGGATGGTAGAATATATCTTTCCTTGAAAGAAAAGGACCAGAAAAAGTCGTGTTGATTAGTAACTGCAACTGTTAAAGACTGCAATCAATGCAATACAGAATTGAAGTATGCACAAAGAAGTAAATCTCCTGTTTTTTATATTCCTGCTGATGTTTTTCCCCAGAGCATGAAGTATTATCCTTTGCATCACTGTTTCATAAATCAATGCTTCTGAAGTTTCTCAGAAAGGAGGTCTGTGACTCTCCCCAGTGACAAACCATATCCAGTCATTCACTTCTGCAAAGTCTCACACCCTGTGCAGAGGTGCCCAGTGCAGGCAGTAAAGGTACACAGTTCCCAGTAACCAACTTCCATCTGGAAAACCGGCTCTCCAGTCACATCTTTACATGTTATTTTCCATGTTCATGTTCAGAGGGTTATAGATTAACATCCTACACCGACCTTTGCTCCTACAGCTATCAAATTTTGTACAAAATATCTTAACATATAGAAAACAGTTATGGGCAAATCAGGTGCCTATAAAATCACTTGTACATGTGATTTATATCTGGTATTTCAGATGCAATAACTCCTATGGTAGGAAAATATATGTTTGTAAACAAGAAGTGTTTGTTCATTTCTTGTAGTGAATGGATACATTTTAACATATTGGTGAAATCCAATGCAGTAGTAAAGTAAATTCTAAAGTAAAGTAACAAAATGAATATTATGGATTTTCTAAAATTAATATTTTGATATTAAACATTTTAACAGCCTCAGGGATACTATGTTCCAATGATGAAGAGAACTATTTTTTCCATTAGTAAAACTGTTGTTTTCTAACATCTTAAACAAGACACTGAAAACTTTCTACACACATTAGTATTCAATTTTGAAAAATAATGATTTGCTATGAAGTTACACACACTGCCTCAAAAACAAACAAAAACAAATTTCAAGTGAGAAAGTGGAAACCCTCAATATTTACAATCATCTTTTTTACAATCTTACAGATTGCTTAAGCAATTGCTCAAGATGTCATTGTCTTGTTAGCTGGTTACAGCCTCAGAAAACCACAACCTTCTGATTGATCAGAAGCAAGCATAAAAATAAAATTTTTATTTTATAATTTATAACTTACTTGCTTGGGAAGACGGAAGAGAGAATTTTTGTAAAATATGTCTTTAGCCTGACTCCATGTTCCATCGATGATGATCATAGCAGATGGACTAGAAGACATCACTGCAACTTCTTCCAAATTGGTTGCTTCAGCTCCAGGATACAAAATGAGAGTATTGGGATTTCTGCACACAGTTGCTAATTCAGGATACCTTCAATGCACAGAAACACAAAATTAAAATAATTATTGAAAGTTTTCATGGCATACACATACTTTCAGATATTAGCTCCCACTCATCTCCACCAAATTTTAATTAAAATGTCCCTTTCTCAGCTATCACTTTCTCCTTCCAACACCTCAGAAGCTTCTAATGGGGGCAGTCAAAAAACAACGACAAAAGTAACCAATGAAAGTTGACTAAAGCAATATATCCTATATTTTCCAATGTTTAATCACTATTCTAATGTCTATTGAAAGCCAAGATGTTTTGACTTGTTTACCAAAATTTATTATATGTATTCTGGAAAAAATTGTTCAAATGCTTTGCATAAAATTACTGCAATTATCACATTTTTAACCTTATATATAGAGAGAGAATATTAACAATTCATGGTCCACACCTACAGAACACTTTTAAAAACATTATCATTTCCATTGATCTTTTTGTTTAAATATCACTTCTACTAATTGCTACAGTGCTAGTTCCCATACTTTTACACTCCTTCCTTCCTGTTGGCTTCTACATTTGACAATGATACTACAGGAGCAACTACTGTCTATTAAGTGTACAGTTAATTTACATAGAAACTCATGAAGTTTTTGCAGTACACCATTGTCTCGGACTATAAAAATCTCTGAAAGACACTGTAATTTAAATAGTTCTCCAGGTCTCAAAAACCAAGCCTAAACTAGTCTGGCCTTGAACACTCCAGGGATGGGGCAGCCACAGCTTCTGTAGGTAACCTGTTTCCATGCCTCACCCCCATCAGGGTAAAGAATTTATTCCTAGTATCAAATCTAAACCTACTACGCTCTTCCACTTTAAAACCATTCCCTTTGTCCTAGACCTTGCCAAAGCCCCACACCAGCTTTCTTGAAAGCCCCTTTAGGTACAGAAAGGCTTTCATAAAGTCTCTCTTGGAGCCTTCTCCAGACTGAACATTTCCAGTTTTCAGCCTTCCCTATATGAGATGTGACCAGCTCCCTGATCATCTTCATGGCCTTCCTCTGGACTCATTCCTACATGTCCATGATCCATATCTTTTCTGTGTTAGGGGCTCCAGAGCTGGATACAGTACTCCGCATGGGGTCTCACCAGACTGGTAGGGAAGAACCCAAAAAAGTCTAATCTTGAAACAAAGATTGTGTTACTTGTCTGGAACTCATTTCAGCAGTAGCATCACGTAGTCTTCAGAATCACCTCAATCAGAAAGCATGAAGAAATATAAAACAAGGGTTGACTGTCCAAAGCAGGTGACATCAAATAAGAAAATAATTCTGCATAGTACCTCAGCAGTTTTAAGAAGTAACTGATTTGGCAGGATGAGAGCTATATGCAGTTGAAACACCATGTGAAGTGGAAAGAGAAACCAGTACATCTTAGGTGTATCAGAATGGGATCAACAATAACCAGCATATAAAGTGGGTGCTTCACGATACTATCAAGACCCACTAGATCATGGACACAGACACAGGCATGCTGTAAATACATAAGTTCACACTGAGGAATTCTTATTGCCACTGTCACCTGGAACTTTTAAGTTCTAGGAACTGGGCACCCGTACACTCTTCCAAAAATCAAGCAAGAATGTGTATTTGTAGAGGGAAGCAGAGGTAGGAATGGGGAGGACTAGGGAATTAAAAAATGGTTCATAATGGATTTTGAGTAGATATATACTAGTTGTACTTAAACCTGCACTCCATTATCACCCTCTGAGGAAACATGTGGAAATACACCTTTAAGAATGTTAAGTTCAGGCAGGATTGAAGTGCGATACACTGCGATCCTGATAATAAGACTCAAATGGGACTATACAGGATGTATGTGAAATGGAATTCAGTGTACCAAGTAAGACTGGAGACAGTATTCCACCATCTGACCAGCCTCACTGCCAGTCCCCTCCCTCCGGCAAATAGTCCATACTGATTCAACACTATTTCATTACTGTTTCATTACTGTCAACGTCATTTACCACAAAGAACAAACACACACAAACAAACAAAACCAAAACATAATGATCTTTCTTTGCGAAATGAACAGGAAAAGAACTGTATACAGAAACAGGAAATCTGTAAGATAAATCTGTGGCAAACAGAAGTACATAGAAACTACTTTGCCCACTATTTCTTTAAGCCTTACTCTACATTAATTTGGTATCCATTTAGTTTAACCAAGAATCTTGCTACATAAAATCAAAAGCAAAGGGCCACATTATTACAGGGTATCTGGTACACAAGGCTTAGACCTAGTAAACTGGTCATTACTTTCATGTTTGCCTTGAGAACCCAAGTCATCAAAGAGCAAACTCTACTAATTCTGAGACAGAAGAGATTTTAAACCATTAACACTTTTAGAAGATTAAAAAGAAAATTCTTAAAACTAATGCAAACCCATAATGATTATGGAAGCACTTTAAGTTCATATAATGAACACCATAACTGATGTTTTAGTCTTCAAAATAAAATTCAATGCAAAACAATGGTTTTCAAAGGGTATTCATTCAAGGATCATAAAATCACAGAATCAGAGAATGGCTTGGGTTGAAAGGGACCTTAAACATCATCTAGTTACAACCTCCCTGCCATGAGCTGGAACACCTCTCACTAGACCAGGCTGCTCAGAGCCCCATCCAACCTGACCTTGAACACATTCAGAGACAGGGCATTCACAGCTTATCTGGGCAATCTGTCCCAGTGCCTCATCACCCTCAGTAAAGAATTTCTTCCTAATACCTAATCTAAACCTACCTTCTTTCAGTTTGAATCCATTACCCCTTGTTCTGTCACTAAATGCCCTTGTAAATAGTCTCTCTCCATCTGTCTTGTAGGCTCCGTTCCTTAGAGGAGCCGCAATTAGCTCATCTCTTTTCCAGGATGAACAATCTCAACTCTCCGAGTCTTTCCTCTTCCTATTCTTTCCATCTCTTAAATTCCTACCAGGTATTGCTTCCACAACTTCCCCAATACTAGACACTTAAGATTTGGCTGAACAGGTTTAGCCACCTTGTCTAGACTGTGTTTTTGCTAAAGAAGTTTGGACCAGTTGATCCTTGAAGTCCCCTTCCATGCTAGTATTCTGTAATTCTTTAATACATATGTATATATGTACATGGTATATATGTAATGAATATCAACAGCCAATTCTAGCCTTTAGTTGCTCTTATTCTCAAAACAGAGTGATTTCAAGGAATTGAAGGAGTTTCCTCTATAAAGACTATACGGAAGGAAAATCCTTTATACAGGCATTATGACATTGCCAATTCTTTCACAGGCACTTTGCAATACTAGCAGACTTGCAGACTTCAGAAAAATGCTGGAATTCCCAAAGAAAGCAATTTGTATCATTTACTATTTAGTAATCCAGGTAAGATTTTATTGCAATAATGAAAAGTAAAATCCCTCTGAAGATAATAATTTTATCTTTCTACAAATTTTTTATCTTCTTTGCATGGCCAGTAGCTAATGTAAAGCTCAAACAGATGACACAGTTTAAGTTAGGCTGTAAGCTACAACTGTGGACTTCAACTACATAAGAGAAATACTTGCAATACTTGCTTCTCTCACAAATCAGCTTTAGTTTTGGTATGCAACAGGTATTACAGGCCTTTATAAATCACTTAGAATGACAACAATGTCTAGCAGAACTATTCAGATGTTTCATTCATGCCTGAAATCCAACCACTGTCACAGAAGATTTACACATTCTCATGATCGTACTTAAGTAGTATTTAATTATTTTTGGGATGTATGTTCTTGAAATGTGTAATTTAAGCATAATCCCATTTTTGTACCATAAACATTTTCATTACACATCTACTCAGCTGCTCCCAAACTCTCAAAGTGGTTTTAATTTAACAAGGATCTATAAAAATTTTCCAGTGTGAAAGGCAAGCATTCAAATTTTAAAAATATAATACTGCCATTTAGTAGCAAACAATACTACTAATAAAGAACAGATGCTAACATATTATCTGTAGAAAACCATCAGGTTAATGAGGACTTCTCAGTTTTTCTTATAATTTTTACTATTTCACGTTACACTCAGATGCCTTAGCCTCTCTCAGTACTCCTGTGCTTGAAAGACTACAGACTGCCATAATACCCATAAGGTTATAATTCCCATTAGGTAATAAAATGGATAAAAATAAAGTCAACTACTCTCTGTCATTTCCACATCCAGAAAAAGGCCCTTAGGATCAGGACTGAAGCCTAAGAGATATCCTGCCTCTGTTTTATCTACTTTTTTATTATTTATCTACACTTTTTGTATGCAAAGCATTATCTTTAAGAAAAGAAACAACAGCACAAGGATCATCATAGAATTGTTTACATTGGAAAAGAACTCAAAGATAATCAAGTCCAATTGGACACTTAACAGTGCAAAGTCCACCACTAAACCATATCCCCAAATTCTCTACCTACAGGTCTTTAAATACATCCCGGGATGGTGAGTCAACCATTTTCCTGGGCATCCTGTTCCACTGCCTGACTGTCCTTTTGTGAAGGAATTTTCCAATCTAAACCTCTCATTGAAGCACATCTTGAGGGCCCTTTCTTCTTGTTCTGTCTGTTGCAGGTTAGTTTGGAGAAGAAACCAACACCCACCTCACAACACCGACTTTTCAGGTAGCTGTAGAGAGTGAGAAGGTCTCCCCACATGTGACATTCACTGTCCTGGGTTCATGTCAAGGTGTTGGTAGAGAGTAAGCTGCAAGAGCTGCTGTGTGCTCCCTGTGAAGATGCCCAGAAGGGCACTGCAGCCTCTGGAGAGCACACACACTGAGGGACAGGAAAAGTGTGAGAAGAAGGAGTGGGATAAAAGAACTGGTATGGATTGACTGCAAAGCTGAAGGCAACAGTATTCAAAGAAAAAATAGCCAGAGAGAATATTATCTAAACTATATTGGGAAATCTGAAATTTCATATGGCAAAGTACAGTTTCAGATACAAATTAGCACATGTTCAGTTCACCAGCACTAATTACTTTCATGCACAGAATGAACAAAAGCAGTGACTGGCTGATGATCTCTGCATGTAGTCATTCTTGGCTGAGCTAAGGAGCAAAAATGTGTGAATTTAGTTTGATAGCATAATGACATCAAAGCACACAAAAAAAACCTCACAAAAAAGTTACCTGAGTAAAGAGTCATAACTTTTAAACAGTTTTACATTATTCGGTAAGTGGCAAAACTCAATCAGTTGATATTTGACATGGTAAGAATTCTTCTTTGTGAACAAGCACTAGAAAGCACCATATCTATTGTATATAACTACCTTAAACAGTTTTATAAAATGAACAGAAATACATTTCATTTTATTACTTTGAAAGTGAAGCTACTAATTTTCCCAAGTGGTCCATTTAATTTCTGATCTAAACTACTGAACTGCAGGAAGGCTGGCAAATATACTGAGGTTTCACAGAATCATGCAACAGTAGAATCACAGAATATACTGAATTGCAAGCAACACACAAGGATCATTGACTCAATTCCTAGCCATGTTCAGGACAGTCCAAGAGTCAAACCATGTGCCTGAGAGTATCCACCTGAGCTTATTGAACTCAGACAGGCTGGTGCTGAGATCACTTCCCTGGTGAGCCTGTTCAGTGCCCACCCACCCTCAGGGTGAAAAATCTTATCCTGATATTCAACCTAAACATCCCCTGGCACAACTTCAGGCCATTCCCCCAGATCCTGTTACTGGTCACAAGAGAGAAGAGATCAGTGCCTGCCCCTCCTCTTTCCCTCACAAGAAGTTGTAACTGCAGTGAGGTCTCCTCTCAGTCTCCTCCAGACTGAACAGCCTAAGTGACCTCAGCTCCTCATCACAAGGCTTCCCCTCAAGGCCCTTTATTATCTTCATTCCTTTCTTTTGGACACTCGCTAACAGTTCAATGTCATTTATTATCATGGTGACCAAAACTGCACACAATATTCAAAGTGAGACTGCCCCAGTGCAGAGCAGAGCAGGACAATCCCCTCCCTTGCCTGGCTGGTGATGCTGTCCCTGATGTCCTCCAGGACAGGGCTGGCCCTCCTGGCTGCCAGGGCACTGCTGGCTCATGTTCAACTCAGCATCAACCAGAATCCCCAGATCCCTTTCCATGGTGCTGCTCTCTAGCATCTCATTCCCAGTCTATATACAAAGCCAGAGTTGCCCCATCCCAGGTGCAGCACTTTGTGTCATTTGATTTCAGAGAGCAATGCAGATAAATTTGTGATTGTCCCCCACACAATCCTGAATAACAGGGTGGTGGATGCAGAGATATTTGCATCGGTTTTCTTGTAGGTGTTCCTTCATTAGAACGTACAATTTTATCATAGCACCCATAATCTCTAAAACGTGAATATTTCTAAAGAGAGAAAGCTTGAGAATTAGATTACCTTTTCAGAAAAAAAAGGCTAAATCGCCTCATCCAAATAGTCACAAAATATAAAATAAAATTTTAAAACTATAGTAACAAGGTTATTTATAAAACTATGGTATCAAAATAATTCAAATTTTTGACATGTTAGATTTTAGAAACAGTTATCTCTATTCAATATTTGCCCAAAATTACTGCTGAGTAGAACAGTATTATTATATAAAAACAGTTGCCTACAAAATTTTATTAGTAGCCTAAAAAGAGCATGAATCCAATAAACTGTATTTTATTCATGAATATGAGATAAAAGTTATTTTGGCCCAAATATTTTCATAGTGAATAGCAAATATACTGCTCAAATATACTGCAGTTGTTAGATACAAGTCAATGAACAATGCAGGGAAAAGAAATTAGTACTTTTTTTGCCCTGCTACATTACACTTTTTTGAAGTTTCTTATTTTAATAGACATCCTTCAAATGTAAATGCTTTTGTAACTGCAGTTTCAGAAAACCATACTGCACAGTGTATATCCAGATATATTAATTATACCTTAACTTTGTATTCAGGAAAAAGTAATTCCTTTAATGAGCTGAGACAACAGGCACCCTAGGTACTCCTCTGTTCTCCACCACACTTTTGTATATTTCAATTGCCCTCGCTCACCATACCATGTGTAATAATGATAACATTCAATTTTGAGTGAAGGAAAACAGCAAATATTAACAACTCACAAAAGTCTTATTTTTAAAATACCACCATGCTCTAAGTTCTCAGGCCAAACTGTTCACTTTTAGGTTAATCATTTTAGTACATCAAAGAAATCCCAGCATCTGAAATTAATGTAATCAATACCAAAGAAAAGGTCAGAGTTAAAGTCTCTGAGTACTTGGGATAAAAAATCCAGATAACCAATGGAACTGGTCTTTTATTTGAGAAATGCTATCTGATAAGCCAAGTCACCATTTACAGTAAAAGCTGAGATGTTTCTAAAAGTCTGCAAAATGCCTGTTCTTTTATTTGTACAATGAAGGAATGTTGCTTAAAACATTGACAGAATGCATTTATAGCTAAGAAGAAAAAACAAGTAGAAATAACACATTGCAAAGCTGGTAAATAACTTTTCTCCATCATTCTTCCTTCCTCTTCCCAGGAAGGTGGGCATAAACTCAATGACTGAGCACTCCCAGTTTCTGCAGTCTCACATCCACAGTACAAAACGGACACACTGCAGATGCTGAAAGTATTAAGTTTTAGCCCCACACCTGGGTAAGACAGATCATCAAAATTTATGTTAACCTAATGAAAAAGTTCGTTTCTATCACCACATTCAGCATGGTTTATGGCAAAAAAATCTAACAGAATTTGAGGCTGAGATGTTTCTCAAGAGTTTTTCACCTAAAGAGGATCCTTTAGTTTAGAGAAACAACTCTGGATTCCAAATTAAAGCAGTTGTATCATAAAATTTAAAAGAATTCAAAGGAGATTTACTAGGCACAGACTGAATTGACAGTGTTCTACCTGATGTCTATCAGTTTGAAAAGTTGCTTCATTTTCAGGCTTAACACAAAGGAAGTAAAATTTCCCTATAGCCTAGAACCTTCTAGATAATTAATAGTTATTATTATAGAAGACTACAAGAAAAGCAATGTATTTTTAATGTTTTCTAGTTAATATACAAGCAGCCCAAAGATGTGGAAGACCCATTCTGTATCACCTTCCAATGTTTTTGTACACTGAACTCTACATAGAGTTTCCTCTAAGGAAACTCTCAATTTGAGAATTAATTTCCTTCATAAGTATTCAAGATTTCCATTTGCTTTACTGAAAATGTATGTAGTAAAACTAAACTGTAATTTGTACCAAGATCTGGTTTCTAAGATTTAGCTTCATCTAATGAAGATTAAAGATGCTATATGGGAAAGCAATATTTTCCAAGGTCTCAGAATATTAGAAAAAAATATAATTTTAAAGCTATGCTTTCTTACGATTAATTTCAAGAGAAAGAAGAAAGTTAATATATTTTTTTTCAAGTGTTAAGAGTTTCTCACCACAAGGCTGCTTTCTCAATTTTCCACACTTAAGTAAAAACTGTTAGTTTTACTTCAGTGACACTAAATGGTTAGTCAGATAAAGCAAATTAAAAAAGAATAAAACAGAATAGCAAGACAAACCTAGTACTAGGAACGAACAGAACTGGAAACAGCTAAGAGTTTGAAAGTAGCCATCTGAACGTTCCAAGAGCACAGAGAACTGAGACTATAACCTAAAGGAAGAATATAAAGTGTTTCTGACTATCTCTAGAAATCAAAAGCTTATATCAAAAGTGTGTGTGCACACTTGAAATAAAAATTAAGAACACTGTTGGCTATTAATAAAGACAGTGAAAGATACATTCCTATAATTTACAGAGAATCAGAAAATACACAGGCAATCCTGCTCACCTCTCTTCATTAAAACGTCGACCAACCAAAATTTTACATTTGTCTGGAGGGAGACAAGCTGCTAGCAAAGGTACCGTTCTTAACACTCGACTTTCCTGTAAAAAAAGAAAAATTAGTTTTGAATAAAATCAAGAAAGGCTTCTATGAATTGGTAATGTTTTCATTTTCTATTAAATTCTGTTGTCTACAGGTAGAGAAAAAATTTATCAGGTAACAGGACAAAAAATCTGCAGAAAATACCCCCCAGTCTTGATGCTTCAAATTGAATTGTTTTGTTTGACAATATTGAACTTAATCTCAACTAATCTATGAACATCATCATAAATTCGAACTAGGCTATCAGTATAAAAAACAGTAACAAAACTTCAGAGAAAATCACAGAATAATAAACAGTAGGGGAAAAAAAGCATTAGCTTTAATGTGATAGTATCAGGATCAGTAGAAAGCTAGGGTAGGGATCGATTTCCACAGACAGGTGACAAAAAAAAAAAAACCACGGGTTGCATGAGAACAGAAATGCATGAAACACAAACATCTCCTCTCTGCTGTCACTTCATTTCAATGACACCTACACTGCCATAAAGACTGTGCCATTCAGGCTGTGGTGACCAGGCACTGGAAAAAATCTTTGTGCCACAAAGGAGGAAGGTGGCCACCATGCCTGGCAGGGAGAAGGGGTTCTTCGTTTCTCAAAGAGCATTAAAGAGAGCTATGTTGAAACAGGACTTCAGAAAGTAGGGAAAAAGGAAGTAATAGCAGCTGAAGCAAACCACCTGCTCCTCAAAGAGAGCAATATATTTCTCTGCTTCCTTTACCACAGCTGGCAGTCAACTTTGTGTCTAGACAAGAATTAATACAAATTGAGCTTCAGTTTGTGGAATGTCAAGTTTTGTTTTCCCAACAAGGAAGCAGAAACACAGTTTTAACTTGCAGTTAGTGATGACAGCAAGCCAACACCAAAAAGTGAACTGAAGTTTCAATTTCTTTATTTCTCACAAGATGAACAAATGTAGCAGGAAGCAAGACACTAAATGTCAGGTAAGGATTATGAAAGCTCTAAACCCAGTAAAAAAAAATTAGTTTTTACAATATTCTCAACCTGAATGTCTCATAATTCTGACAATCAACACCCAAACACCAGTCCCTAAACCACAGGATTAATTAATGAAACCCAGGGTTAGGGGTGCAGGGTTTGGTCTGCCTTTTGATTTAAGAGCCATATCTCAACAACACAGTATTTGTGAACCCTGATTGAGTCATTCTGGGCAGATGTTACTTCCACAAATACCAATGTGCAGCTGGCTGCACTCTCACATTGTCTTGCTACCAAAGTGCTGTTAAAGTAGTTTTCTGAACACTTATTACTTATGCCTAAAACTTTTATTAATTTTGCTTTTTCTGAACCTTATCTACTGATCCTCTATACATAAAACATCATGGAGTTGAAGGAGTAGTTGCCCTACTATATCCACCACCATTTTTCAAGGCAGCAGCAGCACAACATCTCCTAGGGATAGACGAAGATCAAAGAAACCTGCGAGTAAAGTGCCAGCAACAGAGAAGGAAATATCCTTCAAAATTGTATCAATTTCTTCTATCTCCACAAAGCAGAATAAGCCATCAACAGTGGTACAGTATAATTTGTCTTTATTTTATCATAATTAAATACATTCCAATTCAGTAGTCAGAGCCTCCATTCTTCATAAGAATTTAAGAAGTAGTAATAAAAGAACTGCAAGAAAATCAACTATTTTATCTCTCATAAGCAAAACGATAAGTTTCTCAGTCAGGAGAAACTTATTCAACTGTTCCCTCCAATGTCATATCCTTACCTGAGAATTACCTTTCATATCAAATAAATGCATTCTCTTACCAACATATTAAATTAAATTTTCCAATCTAAAAAAAATGGAAGCTAAAACATAAAATGCAAAGTTGAAAGAAATTGAGAACAGAAGCTTAAGTTGAGCTAAGTCAAACTAAAATTTAAAAAGGTTTCATTTGTTTATTATTTTCCTCATTAAAAATTTTTATTCATCCAGTCTATATATAATGTTATCATACCAGCAATCTTCAGTTTACTGGTTTGAAAGCTAGCAGTTTCTCTCCTTTGTTCTTCTCTGAGCTCTAACAGTCATTTGCAACTCCTTGTTTATTCATTATTTGATCACTTAAGTACATAGACATCAATCTGACTGAAGGATTTACATGGTGGGCTGATCTTGATTGGCCTCCACCAGCCGCTCTCCCTTCTCAGTGGAATGGGGTGGAGAAATAAGATGTAAATGAACTTGTGGATTGAAAAGGCCATGAGCAGAAGCAAAGGAAAAGAAATATATATTATTCTCCTTTTCCTATCAGCAGACAAAGTGCAGCCACTTCCTGGGAAACAGGGCTTCTGCACATGCAGCAGTTCCTACACAAGCCTCAAAGAGAGGCACCATTCCCCACCCACCTCCCCAGCTCTTACTGTCATATGGTGTGGAATATCCCTCTTGTCAGCCAGGCTTAGCTGTTCTGGCCATGTGCCTTCCAATCTCCTACCTGGCCTTTCAAGGCAGTTTTGGAGGCACAGCCATGATGCTGTGTGAGCACTGCTCATCAGCAGTCCAAACCATGGGGCAGAGCTCTCTGAGAGCTGCAGCATGAAAAGCTAACACCTTTCCTACTTTTGCATTTTTTTGTTTTGTTTTCTGGCAATTTGTGAAAATTTTGGTTACCAGAGCATTGTACAATTAAACGACAGTTCAAACTAATACAAATATTTATTAAAGCCAGTGGATATATATTTCCTTCATATTTGCTAATGAATTTTTAGGACAAGCAGAAAGAATTTCCCCTTCACATTTGATTCTTAGCGCGCATTAGGATATATTATATGGAAAAGGTATTATAATGAGCAACTCACAGCTAATTACTGGTATTAGATACAAAATCATTGAATACACACAGTCTTAAGTTTTCTTCTCAGATGGTTGACACGGAAAATTCTTACAGAAAGAAAGACTGTGGGGAAGAAGAACAACTTAAACAGATACCCTCTTCTATGCCTTGGGGTTCTATCCTAAGTTGTACTCACATTTTGAAAAGTACATAATGGCATACATCCTACTGGCAACCACTTCAAGAATAATCAAAGGCTAGGGGTTTGTACAGCCAGCTATGCCACTGATCTATGGATCATTCCAGCAGGCAGTAAAATGGAAAATAACAAAATTATTTTATTTACTTATACATATATATATATATAAAATATACATATATATGCAAAGAAGAAAAATAAATCAGACTGAGCAAATAACTCCATCACCTTTGCACTAGTCCTGATGCTTGTATATTTAGTTTTTAAATTATTCTCATGATGAGCAATGGTATAATAACAGTGATCTGAAAACAACTATTTACACCTTGTCATGGAATACTAAATTATCCTTGGATTCCTTCACAAATAAAAATCTAAATAATTAATATACCTATTATGCAAAATGGAAGATTGACAGTACAATTTCTCACTTGCAATCCACTGTTCTACAATAAGTGATTCCTCTCTCTTTCACAGTACCTGATACCTGCACAGGTCTATCTGGCAGCTTGGCCTCTGGTTAGTGTGAATGTGAAGACATTAGTCGTATTAATCTGAGCACAGCAAATGTTTTTCCTGACTTTCTACATTACTATCTTGCTTCAATATCAGTCTCAATAGCATAATTTGACCATAGTTAAAGGCTTACTCCAATACACTGTAGGCTTCCAAAGCCAATACTGAAGCACTTGAGGGATGACAGTTAGGACTGATGTGCAGCAGGGGAAAGACATTCTCCACCTCGTTAGTTTTATGGGATATTTTTGAAACGGACTTAAGAGTGTATCTGTAATGCACTGGCAGATTGAAGGATCAGACACAGTCCAGAAGGCTCATCTGGCTTCAAGACTGATTGTGTTTTGAGTATGCACAGCAACAACCAAAGGGAACTTACCTTTGCTCACATGTGCCTCTGCAGTTATGCAATCAAAAGCACCCCCTGTGACCATCTAAGATAACACCTGCAAAGATCACTATATGATGCTCTTAGCTTCTCACCATTTCCCACCTGACAAGGGCTCTCATATAGTTGGATAGCTACTATAGTGGTCTTCCAATGATAGTTTATTATCCAATGATAATGAATTATCATTATGTAATATAGACTAATTGTATCCCGTTGTAAAAGACAGGTGTTGTGATTGCAAAATAATAAAACACTGAAGATAGCCTTCCAGACAGACACAGGAATGGCGTATTAAATCCAGAAAAATCTGGAAACTTTTTCTAATACACTCTAATAATGAACAGGAAATCCAAGACAATTAAAATGCCAATTCAATATCTCTAGCATATTTTTAAACTTCTTTTTCCCAACAAGTTACTTTGGAATGTATTTAGGTACTTTTGAAATAAGAAGTAACATGGATGGAAGAGTATTCCCATTATATGCAATCCATTAAAAATCAGTTTTTCCCATTTAGGGCCCAAATACGTCATGGCTTCTGTTCTATTTCTCTGTGAGAGAAGACTTTTTTTTAATTTGATTTTTTTATATTCCACTTAAGGTCCTTCAGGAAATGACTCTTTGCATGTTGATTGAGTAACTGCATAATGTCAAGCAAACAGCTGGATCATGAGAGTACAGTTTTCTGAATTCCAGTCTAATTTGCAGACTCACCCATCTACCCAGATTAGTGTAACTGTGGTAGAATTTCTAAATACCTTATGATCCACCTCCATAGGCCACCAACCTATTGGTTTTTCTCAACCAAAGAGAAAAACATCTAAATATGTTCTACTGCTGATAAACCAAAACTTACTGTTCTGAAGTTGAACTGTATCTTTTCATTTGGTAAATAGCTAAGGTCATGACTAAGAGGAATACCTTAATTCATATTTTAACAGAACACAAACATCAATAAAATTTCACTGCTGTAATCAAAATACATTTCTCCATGGATCAACTTCTAGCACCTATGTGAGCCACTGTGTTCACAGAAATATAGAATAGACTGAGTTGGAAGGGACCCACGAGGACCATAGAGTCAAACTCCTGGCCTTCCACAGGACACCCCACAAATCTCATCACGTGCCTTTATGTTTTAAATAAGGATATTATTTCAATCTTACAATTTGTACAAAAGCAAGCAGATTTCAACTCTAGCAGGACTACAGCTGAGACATCTTGCATGCATGGAATTACAGAAATAAGTTGTGATTTCAGAAGATACAATAATTCAGAGGAACTGAACAAAGAATACAGCAACTCAGATGAACTGGCATATAGTCATGATGTTTAAAAGGAAAAGTCATTACACGGTTGCCCTGGTTTTGGATGGGATACAATTATTTTTTTCCCAGTAGCTAATGCAATGCTGGGTTTTGGATCCAGGATGAGAATAATGTTGATAGCAACAATGAAAATATCAGCGTGTTAAGAAATGTTTTCTCTAAGCCAAGGACTTCTCAAGTATCTCATGCTCTGCCAGTGAGGAACTGCACAAGATATCTTGAGGGAGCATGTCCAGATGACTCAAACTGGCTAATCATGAATATTTCATACCATAGAAGATCATGCCCAGCATTTAAACTGGGGATGGTCAGGACCTGGCAATTTCTCCTCAGGGATGGGCCGGGCATCAGCAGGGGGTGAGCATGGTATTGTGCACCATTTGCTATTATTAGTAGTAGTAGTAACAGTAGTAGTAGTATTATTTTGCTTTGTTTCATTTATTAAACTGTTCTTATCTCTCTCACAGAACGTTTTACCTTTTCTCCCACTGATTCTCATCCCCATCCCTATCTGGCAGAAAGGAAAATACTGTAGTACTGCATAGGACTCATCCGATGGCTGGGGTCAAAGCACGACTATGATGTTAACAGCACAGCTGTTTCCTCCTGCCTACCACTGGCTGCATCCGGATTCTAGCTGGAGTCCCACAGTCACTACAGCCTTACTCACCTCCGCTGGATGCTGAATTATATACAAGCAGGTGGAGACCTTTAGCGGATGTACGGGCAGGAATGGACACAAACACACCTTCTGAGGACGGCTACATGGCAAAAGGGAGTGAGAGAAAAATAACACCAATCAGCAGTTTGTGAAAGAAGATATAAACACATTGCACAAATACATATCGCATTCCCCAAGAACTTCTCCTAACCACATTGTATTAAACCTCATGTAATTTTATATTTGAAATTCCTTTCACTTCTAAAATAAAGAGGTATGGCTTTCATTGAAGCAGCATTTTGAGAACAGAGTTCAGACCCTTCCTGCAGTTTGGTTAGGGTTAAAGCACTCTAAAAAGACTTCTGTCATCTTCAAGATTAGCATCTCACTAGTATCTATACCCTTATCAGACAAGTCTGTTACTGCTTTCTTAACAAATTAGCTTCAACAGTTTGATGAGCTGTAGTAGAACATACAATATTTACAATTTATATAATATTTATAATGATTTATTAGAATATAACATTTTAGAAGTATACACATATGAAACCCCAGACACACTCCATTTTAATTTTTTATAATTCTGTCTATGCTGAAATATGTAGCAGACGTCGAATGAAAACAGAAAAATCCTTATCAGGAACATCTAATGCAAGTCACGAAAAAGATTATGTAAAATTCTTTGGGGTACTGCCTCAAGCTGCTGAAATTACTAGCTGAAGAAAAGTATCTGAAGAAATTAGCTTATGTTCAGTATGAAAGTGATGTGCTGAATGATCAAGAATTAACAGAAGGAAAGAAGTAAGCTTGAAGTTATTCACAGAGAAACTGGACTGTCACTCTAGAAATACACACATTCACATGCACATGCACAGACTGACAACATTCTAGCTCCTTGCATACGTTATACAACTACTCAGAAAAGTGAAGAATCTTCTTGACACAGAAACTACTACCTGTAGCATACCATCTCTGCAAACACAGATTAAAAAATACAAAGTATTTTCAGTAGTGATAGGGACTTGGAGCAGAATTTCACCTGCACCCTCCTTGTAACTTTTACTGTTAACAGTTCATACATTGATCATACAGGAGACAGTATGCAATGAATCACAGAAGATGTATCAAGGAAGTAAATTCTGAAGAGAGGTTAGATTAAATTTGTGACAAGCCTGACTGAGAATGAATTTGCTTGTTCACAGGATCACATATCCAGACAGGTGGATGAAGTAATGTTACAGCGATCCACACCAGTACAGTTGTTCCCCATTCAAACATTAGTATTTAACAGTAAATGACAGCATGATAAAAAGGCAGTGACAACTTATAAGCTCCTCTTTATCAGTTGACAGACTGAGCTATTTTAAAACTTGTACTTATAGCCCCAACTACTGAGGCACAGAGGCTATTTCCTTGTCCACAAGGAATGCAGTTAAAGGTTACCCAAGATGCATCTAAATACAAAGTGAGGACGACGGAAATGTTGACGCAGGACAAGAAATTGGTACTTAATATACGTACCAGAAAAATAAATTTTAAATACTTACACTAAAAGGCCCACAGACAATAAAATCAGCCTAATGACAAATTGGAAATTATTCTGATACATTCTTCTGGTATACTATTCCAGTAGCCTGCCGTCTGTTTTCCTTTTAGTGCTGGTATTTCCAGCATTATGCTAATGCTGCATAAATTTGGCACATTCTGTTGTATTAATGGCCAAGCTTTGGGCCTAAAATTAAGCACTCAGTAGTCTGACCATTTGGTGGGCTACCCAATGGAACTTCATCATGAAGGAACTGAAAACAACCTCACTTCTGGGTCGGATGGCTTGTTCGCCAGCGCAATCCCATTGCCTTTTTCACAAATTTTCCCACATGTCAGCAATTTAAACAAAAATCTCTGTTTTGATAACAACCTAGAATCAGCAAGTATTGTGGAGGCTGTTTGCAGCCTGTGCCCTAATTAAGTCAAAGTTCATCTTCTTTTTGATCATCATGTGTGCATACCAAGTGTGACTCCTTGGTTTCTCCCCAATAGCTGGTTCACTCCAACAGCTGGTTTCACTTACAAAATAAGCTGTTATAGTTCTCCCCATTACAGCATTTTCTTCTGAAAAGAGATGAAGGCAGGAAAATCTATTACAGCAAGCTGTTCCAAAACAGGTAGCTGGTGACTTCAATCCAATAAGCTACACTGTTCATTACCTCTTATAAGCACAAAAAAAAGATCTTCCAGTGATTTCTGACCTCAGGGTGTTTAATTATAACAAATTTCACCTAATATAACTTACTTACTTTCAAGTTTCCCCTTGGTATATGCTTTTTGTATTTTCTACACTGCTTTAGATTTTTCACAGATAGTTTTTTAAGCTTTGCTAATCTCACAGAAAAAAAAAATAAACCCAAACAAAAAGAAGGAAATTACCTGGAAAGTATGTTCAAATAGCTACAAAATAAATTATGTCTATAATTTGATCTGTAGGGAGCAGAGCACAAACTATGACAACTAAATAATTTCCCAATATAATTTAATTAATTACATGTGCATATACATCACTTAACTTTAAGCACCAATTAGGTACTTAATTAGGTTGAATACATACTTTTATAACCCCATCCTGAGGGCACAAGACTTACTTCCATAATTTTACTTTGGAACCTAACAGCTATTTGTGAAACAAAAAAACCCAACATTATTCCTTCACGAAACCAACATTACCAGTCTATGTCTGTGGGACAGGAAGCACAGCAGAACAAACCAAATTCTGTTCCATCACTACAAAAGCTGCCTTTGCTCTGAGAAAGGCCACCTAGGCAGGAAGAGGCATTTGGTCTTTTTCTTTTGTTTAAAGATTCTGTTTTAGTCTTGCCCTACATATACAGCTGATGTTAAAGAAGAGAAGGTGCAGCAGCAGGAACTTTTTTAACACTGAACATCAGCTTTCTCTCATTTCTGGAAATCAAAGAAGCAATCAGCTCTAGGCAGGAGCAACAGAGTACAGAATATAATGGAAAAGGTTTGTGGGTGTGGATTAGGACTTTAAAGAGGATAAGTTTTGTTGCATTATTCATTGTATGCAATTTCAGTACAGTTCCAAGCTACCCAGTGGATTCTTACCCGTTTTTCCATACAGCTTTTCTAGTCTAAAAACTTATGATGAAGTAACCTATCACAATGGTGCAACTAAAAGAAAAAAGTAATCACTCCATATCTTGCAAGAGTGCTTCATATGAAAAAGATAGCAATGTACTTCATAGCTTTCTTTCCATTACTTATATCCCAGTTAATGACACTCAGAATAACATTAAGTCTATCTTCCCAGCAGAACTGAATCTGGACAGTGGACTCTGGTGTCAGGTTTAGTGTGATTACTAGTTTCTGGGCAGAGGTACTCTAAAAGTATATCTACTGTAATCTGGAAAATAGTGAGCTAGTTCTGAAACTCTTTCCAAGTCTCTGTCATTTTACTGCAAATGTCTCCTCACTTGCTTCAGAACTAAATTTTACCTTGCTACATGTCCAAAGGCTTCTTCTGAGAACAAGCACCATTCTGTGAATGCAAGTGAGTTCACTCATACACCCATACTCAGAAAATTACAGGTAGGTAATTCAAGTTTTTAACTCAAATTATGCAAAAACTAAGAAAGTTACAGTTCTATGCTAAGCATTTTTATGGAAACACAGAGAGGTTGAATTTGCCAAGCACATGTTCTAGAAACAATGCTTCCAATATTAAAACATGGAAGAAGCTGATGTTTTTTAGCTGCTAACACTTGTAGCAACATATTCATGTTCCAACACATATTGCCAAGGTCAGGCCCCAGACTGTACTTTCAAAAAAATATGCCTGCTGAAACAGATATGGCCACTTCAACTAAATTAGATTTCTCTACTGTTTTAGTCAAAACACCAATGATTTCAAGGTCAAAACCCACCTGAGAAATGTGATTAAAAGCCATGAAGTTACCATATGTTTGTTTTATACTAATGTTTTTATGTATGTTTTATACTGATACAAGCCAATTACACCCACGCATTAAAACAATATTCAGGAGTTTTACAAAGCTCTGTGTGCGGGAAGTTTAAAAGGAAAAGCCCATTTATTTTTAAAAATTTGAAAACTAATGTTATTTTTGCTAATTCTATGTTAGAGGACAAATACAAACTAAAAATTGATTTAAGATGACATTTTGCATTCTCCACCTTAACCACTACAGCTGTAGAGGGAACATAAAAGAAAGAGTGGATCAAACATAGATAAGTAGATCTTATACATAGAACTTATACATAGATATGTATAAAAGTATGCATTTAGGAAGAAACAATCCTAACCCAACATTTAGGAAAAAAACAGGGTCTGAAGTTAATATGATATAACATTCAATAGTACAAACTATCAATAAATAATCCTGTGAAAACAGCAGTTTAATGCCAGGTAGTTTTCAAAAATGCAGACCACTTTTAAAGTGTTTCTAAGAAAGAATGAAATAATTAAACACTGAACATTATTATGACACTACACAAACCTCTGGTGTGCCTCTGGCTAGAGAAGCCAGATCAAAAATACCTGGAGTAACTTCTCATGCCATCAGCACTGTCTAGGTTTCTTCTAGGCTTATTTTGGACATTCTTTAATCTAGCAAAATTTCAAACCTAGTTTAAAGGGGTTTCCTGAGAAAAATCAGGCATAAAAGATTATTCTGACTTTATTGTGTTCCAGCTCCCATTTCTTCCTCCAGTCTCTTTTAAAAGACTTAGAAACTCACTGGTCACAAGGCATAAAATGTAAAATTAAATCCTTAAAAACGTCATTAGGAGTCAACAGCCACATAAAACACAGTATCAGAAACAGGTGCAGGGAGTATCAAGAACAATAACAGAGCACTTCCTTTTCTACTTGGTAATCTGTTTAACATCAGCTTCCTGACAAAGAAAAAAGGAAGAAGGAAAAAAAAAGGCATACTGCTAAAGTTTTGCTTCCCACAAGAAATTATAAATAAATAAAACAGGTGTATGGGTTGGTTTTGTTACGTTGGTTTAGTTTTTTTAATGGTGCAAACAGTGAATTTAATTGAATGTATCTTTGTTCCCTGAGTAAAAACATACACTTAAATGTGTATGCATGGAAAAACATCTAATAGAAATCACAGTGAAAATTTTCTGTTCAAAGAAAAGATTACACAAATAAAGCAAAATACTTGTTTCCATGTTACTCGACTATATGAATCATCTATTTTGCAAACAAATCGCCTTCAGGTGTAAAAAGGAAACTATTTAAAGAAAATTTAGTTATCCTGCACAAAAGCTTTTGTAACCTTTTCAACACAATAAAGACAGCCACTTCAAGCAACAGAACACAGAAATAAATTAACTCATCTGATCTGAAATCTAGAATACTTGTTCTAATTCATATGAAAAGTTCTACCACAGCTCTCATGTTATCATGAGATAGCTACAGAGTAATTTGGTGTCTCTTCGTCTTGCAGTTCATTTTCCAATGCACATCAAATGTGCACTGTGCAAAAGAGCTTGAGGCCATCAGCTTGAATGTCAGGACTTCATATAATCCCATATCATTACCAGCTTCCTCCTTTTACTGCTCCAGAGTACCAGTCAGGAAAAAAAAAAAACCAAAGCATTATCATAGAAACACTCATTTAGATCAGGAATATCAATGCATCAACAGCAGAATGGCCTGAGTTGGAAAAGATTGTTGAGATCATCTCATTCCAACTCCCCTGACACAGCTAGGGACATCTTCCATCAGGTTGCTCAAAGCCCTGTTCTGGCCTCGAATGCTTCCAGAGATAGGTCACCCACAGCTCCTCCAGCACAACTGTTCCAGTGCCTCACTACCCTTATAGCAAAGAATCTATTCCTAAAATCGAATTTAAACCTAATTTTATCTCTTTTACCTTATATATGTTTTTACACTTTAAACCTGCAATGTATTCCAGTAGATGTTCCAAAACTTTTCTATCTAGTTCCAGGAAAAGCCACCGCAGTACTGAATATTAAATTATTTAAAATATGCCAAATTAAGTTAAGGATTTTTTACCAAAAGACCTTTAACGCAGTATCCCAAATTTCCATACCAACAAGACCATAAAATTGACCAATTACACAGAGGTTACCATTGCATTCAACTAGTTCATTTCCAGGGCACTTTCCTCAGTGTTGTACAGTTGATAAAACAAAGCATCTGTTCTTGCCACAAGGTACTATCAACACAGCAAACTTGGTCACAGTATAAAGAGGCATGATATACAACACAGGCACTCAAAAAGCAACACCATATTTTTAGACAAACTCTGACCTAGAATCCGACTGGAACTAACAGGATCAAGGGGTGCAGCAATGGGAGAAGGCAATGGGGATGGGGTCAAAGATACTTCAGAGAAGAGGTTCAGAAAGAGGTTCAGAAGGGGGACAGGGAAACAGTCATCTCCCTGCCTCTCAACAACGCATTCACAACTTGTGAGCTGTTAGGAGATCACAGAAGTACTTCCTAGCACCCAAATTTCTTGGCACCAACTCTCAGCAGTTCTCCTGCTCCTACATGGTATGGTGAGAAGATACATCCTTTGCCCTTCTTTCTGTTTTCCGCTCTGCTCTCAGCACTACAACCTCCTCTGCAAAACCATGATTTTCCACCATAGTCAATCAATTTGAAAACTTGGCTTTCTTGTAAATTTGAAACACTCTTGGGCCTCTGCCCTGAGCACTGGACTTCAGAAAACCTAAACAAAGAATAAGGTAGTTAATTCACAGAGGAATCAAGCAATACCAGCAGAGACTAAGGGCAAAAAGAAACACCTATTTACATCTGTTTCATGAATAGCTAGGTTGCATCACATAATGGGCAGGGGAGAAATTCACAGCAATAAAAAAGCTGTCCATCCTCAAAAGTTACTAAAGCATGAAGATTTGCTTTTTGGTTCAGAAAATCAAAAACCCACTATTCCTATCAGCCACAAATATCACTGCACAGGTGCCTTGTATTTATGATGAGGCACCAGTTATTCATTGTTTAGCTCTCCACCACAAAACCTCATATGTGAGCCATTTGTTCTGAGCTTTGTTTATTGGCACAAATTGCTATTTAAAAAAAAACAAACAACATACCATGATCCAGCTCCTACACCCAGTGGGAGAAAATTAAACTCAGCAAAGTAAGTGTTGAAAACAAGAGTAGAGACTATATGTGGTTCCATTTTAACATGTATTTTCAGAGCAGCCCAATACACGTCAAGGATTATGTCCTGAGCTCTTACTGGGGAAGAAAAAAATAAACAGCTCTATCTCAAAAACAGCTGATTTTCAGCTGATGACAGCCAGCTACTAGAAATGGGATCTACATCACCAACTCATTTCTTCTTCAGCACCAAACAACAATAAGCATGTAATGATCTTATTTACAAAGATTACAAGATCTTATTCTTCCTAGATTTAAAACTAAAACTGGACTTAAAAGGTAACTTTCCAGAAGTAATGGACAGAGGTAGTTACTTAGTGCATGACAAGCTCTGAGTTTTCATTAAGGAAAGCTTTCCTATTATTTAAAAAATTACATCAGTTAGTGCAGTTCCTCAAAAATTAGACAACTAAACATACATACGTACGTACGTACATCTCCCTTTAGAAAATGTGAATTTGTAAAAATATCTAAAATCAATGAAGAAAAGTATCTTTCCTTCCAAGTACCTGGTAGCTTATGTATCATTCCAAACTTCTATTTTGCATTACCATATTTTTCACAATGGTTTTCAACACTAAGTAAATAGCACAAGAGATTTTGTCCTTATCATCCGTAGTAGCAGCAGCACATGATGAAGATACAGTATCTAGAAAATTGCCAATTATGAATGAAGTGGCTTTTATGGAGACATTTGTACATGTACACTATAGTGACATGTAATTTTATTGGAAGAATTTTAAATTAATTTGGCCATTTCCTTTAGACCCTGATAGTACAATAGGAAGCTACAGTTTACTCAAAAAATTTAGAATTTTCTTTAGTGCAGCATGTGCATGAGTGCTCTAAGAGCATGCTATCCTTAATGAGTGAGCTTTTGCATATTTTTATGCTGAAGGTATACAGACAAAAATCAATACATTTCAAAAATGTGGAAAAATGCAGCATGAACCTTATTAAAGGCTTTTAAGTTGTGCTGTGTTCTCATGTGTCCATTTCCCAAGGCAAATAACCTTTCTGCCTGATCAATTAAGTCACAAATAAAGGACAAAAAAGTTAGTTTTGAATTTTTTTTTTCAGCCTGGAATGTTCAAGGCAGCTTTAAAAGCCTAATCAAAACATATCCAATACAACAAATATCTTCTAATGCTTAAAAAGATAAAGGGTACCAATAAGAAAAGACCAAAATATCTACACTGTATCATTTTCTGAACTTATTACACAGAAGCAGACTTTGGCAGACAGCTTTCCTTGTAAATAACTTAAATTAACAAATCAATAGAAGAACATTCTTTCAACAGCTCAACTGTTTACATTAAAGTTGGCTGTGGTTTCCACTGGAACTAATAGGAGTAAATAAATAAAATAGCATTTAGCTTATGCAGCTCTGCAGTCATTACAGAAAGGGCAGGAAAGCCAAAAACTAATGAGCCTGAGATTGTTGACATTTTCATGCATCTTGGCTCTACAGTCTGGCAAAATACCTGGCACCCTGACAAGCTTGATGCCAGACAGCTAGCAGAGCTTTAAATTTGTTGAAGAAGGTGAAGCAGTAATGGCATTTAAAGTGTGCCATTGAGACATTAAGAAGTTAAACTCAATTCTTACATTGCCAGCTTGCAATTCCCAATCTGTTTCACAAGTTTAGATGCTATCACAAGAAAAGACAAAGCAAAGAAAATGTGTAACCAAAACATCTCATGAGAAAATCCAGAATTTCCGAGGGAAGAGAGGAACCCACCAATCCAAGCAAGAGGAAAAAAAAAAAAAATTCAACAATACAGCACCCGCCTCCTGAGTCTGGTAAGCGTGGCAGTCCCTTGCATGCCTGAACAAAGAGCCTCTCCACAGATAACTCTCAGAAACTGAGGCTGACCAGTCCTTCTCCCCCTCTTCTTCTCAGACTGGTAGCTTGGTGTGAGGGAACACAGGCTCTTTAGCACTCCATGCATAATAAAGGTTCATAATTAACACCACAGTGATACAGGGAAGAAGCAATTAAGACACCTCTAACAGGAGCTACTGACAGCACATTTCAGGTACAGTGAGGAGTTTAAACAGCAACTGAAGCTGCTTAAATGCAGTCTATAAATCT
The DNA here is from genome assembly GCA_025920805.1 of Petroica traversi. Taxonomy (NCBI): domain Eukaryota; kingdom Metazoa; phylum Chordata; class Aves; order Passeriformes; family Petroicidae; genus Petroica; species Petroica traversi. Next base: position 864,869 of record JAHLSL010013260.1, on the reverse strand, counting down.
CAAGCTGAATTCACCTAAAATCTTCCTGTACTGTTGTTTTTTTATTGCTTGTTTCTTAATCAAAAAAGGATGATTACAGCTTGTCATTAAGGGTAACACTGCAAAAATCTATGCAGGCAAGAATAAAAACTTCCAACCCTAAATTTCTGTGTCCCAGCTTATGGGATTTTTTTCAGTTTTAAGTTTGAATTATATGAGTGACAGACTCTTCAAAACCAAGTTTCAATAAAACCACAAAAGTAATAGGTCTTTTTACATTTGGAATTAAGGTCTCCTATGCAACTTCATATTATCTAATATAGTATTTTTTTATTTACAGTATTTTAAACACAGAACCTATTGAAATGTATACTTTGTTATTTAATAAATAATAAAACCAAGTCTGAATGCTAATTTGAAACAAGCAGATGAAAAAAGGAAGTTAAATTAAAAGCTCTTTTGCACCAAATGAAGTCAAGGGAATTCTGTCATTGATTTTTAATGAAAGCAGGTTCAGTGCCCACACGTCTTCCAGAAGTTAAAAGAAGTAGGTTTTTGTGTCTCTCAATCCACACAATAGTGTTATATCCTGTCACTTCCAGCTATGAATTTAACCTTTATTCCTTTCAAAAATTAAAAAAACTATTAAATGAAGGTATTGTTGTAATTTATTGTGGTAAAACAGAACACACAGCAGAAATACCTTTCTAAATGATATTTATCATTAACATAAAAGTAGATAATGTCTAGCAGACAGAACTCCTTTAAAAAATATACATTCCTGTCAAAAGAAATATTCTGCAGTTTATCTTCAACTGAATGCAAGCAAAAAAAAAGTTAATGGAGCTTCACATGATGAATAACCTGTATTAGAAAAATTGTTAAATATTAACTAGAATCTTCAGTTAAAGTATTCTAGCATAATATTAATTTCTTCCACAGATTGTAGAAGAGTGTAGTTGTTTTTATACACTCAGAAAACTTCAGTATAAGTCAGCATTATAAAACCACACAAAAAGGCAGTGACCAAACAATGCTCTGTTCACTTCCTGATGCCGCCAAGAGCATTTTAAATGCTACACTGCTCTCCAGTGTCCTTTTTCTGAATTGCAGCATTCTGTCAACTACACTGATTCTGAGCTAGCATCAATCTGATTAAAAAGCAGTTTCCTGATACAACAAAATAATGTATTTTAAAATAGTGTACCTGATATTTAACAGTAAAAAGTTATTGCCTTAAAATATTTTGGTTTTTACTGAATAGTTCTGCATAAAATATATAAAATAATCTGAATAAAAGAATATTGCTTTTATTTAACCAGGCATCAAATTAATTAAGCCATTCTAAAGCATTTTTTGGATACCAGAAGATGTTGCTTTTAAGATAAACAATCAACTCAGCACAAGTGCTTTTTAATGCTTAATACAGCAGTCACAACATCAAACCTCAGAACCACATTGATTTTTACCACTCAAGGTGCTTTGCAGGCTTCATGTCCTAGGAGAAAATACCCACAATAACGCTTTCAATAAACTAAGAATGTTAGAAGTCCATTGCATAGACAAATCTTTCTTGTGTAACTTGGAAACACTGGTTTTATTACTAATGTCATACATATTTAGCAAGTATGCTTATAAAAGTTAACAAAAAACAAGGTTAGACTGCACTTGAGTACCTCATTAAGATATTGACAGGAATAAAAAGGACTACAAGTTAATAGTTAATTTTGCACTCATAAAAGTATTATGGCTTGATCTGAGAGGCCACTGGTATTAACTTACACAGAGCACAGCAGTACAAAGCCATAAACAGACTCATAAAATAATTCAGAATTGGACAGCTTTGGACTCAAAGCAGGCATAATTTCAAAGGCCTTGAGCCAACTGGTCTTAGCATACCGGGGTCTCACCAAGCAACCAGCCCTAGCATTTAACCACTCTCAAAAAGTGCAATTGTGAAGCTGAAACTCAGTTACACTCTGACTGATACACACAGGACAGGGCCTGTTCTCCCAGCAGGGGATGCTGCTGGCCCACACTTACCCTGCTGTTCACCTCTGCTGCAGAGGGGTTCCCTTGCAGGCCAGTACAGAGGCTGACAGCGACACCAGGGCTTGTTTAGCTCTGGGCACTGAGCTTCCAATGTGCTCAATGTGATTTTGTGAGTTTCCTCATACTAGCTGTCAGTGTCTCTCTGAAGGGCAGCTGTAGCTCCTGCAGTGCAGCAGCTGCTCCCTCCACTGGCTGTCACCTGCACGCTGGCTGTGCACGCCCTCCTCCGCACCCACTTGGGCTCTGGGAGCACGCCCAACAGCTCTGCACTTGAACACTTGAGCTCAACAGCCCTGGAAGTTCTCTTATTCTGTAGACCCATTCCGTAGTCTGTATCTTCCCAGCCTGACTTTTGTAGAAAGCTCTCCAACACTCCTTAGTATTCTTATATTCAGACAAACGTAACCACCCCTACTCCTGAACCAGCCGTCATGGTTAGATACTGTTAAATCCATTAACCAGTATGTTAAAGAAGGTGAGCATGCTGCTGTTCCATTTGTCCCCTACCCACATTTGTTTTAGTAGTATATGACTTCATTAGTCCTCTGATAGAGCCCTTACTAAATTTCTCCCCGACCCCTCTCCCAACATTTACAAAATCGGCACTTGCCAACGTGGACAGCATACAACATGAAAGCAATTTCTCACAACAGAATTATATTAAAGCATAACCAGCTTAATAGAGTTTGACAGATTATATCCACTGTACCATTTAAAATGTCAAAGACATTACTGGAGCACTTTTAAAGACCTAAGCTCCAAGATACTTGGGTGCCTAGACACCTTTAAAACTACTTGAGTTTAAAACACACGTTCATCAGCATCCCTGTTTGTTTTGGAATGCAAGAAGCAGCTATAAGTGTAAGCTGGCTTGTTGTACCCTATGGGTTATTTTTAGTCTACTTGGTGATGATATTTTGTAAAAGGCACAAAAAATCAACTTAATGCACTGTATTAGGTATCTGCTTTTCATGCAGTAGGGATTTTAAAAGAACTTAGATGCCTCAAGAATTTGACTTAGGTCTCCAGAAGAATTGGAATTCACTGATCTTTCTTTGTTATTTTAATGAAGAAATTTCCTATTAGAAGGTACACTTAACAAGCCCTTCTATTAAAGACAATAAAATAGATTTAAACTGTAATGATTTACAGCTTCGCAACTTCATTTGTTGAAAATTCTAACAAAGAGAATTTCTAAAGTTTCTAACCAATAGTTTCAATAATCCAAGGGGGAAATGCTTGGGACTTATTCCTAAATTGTTTAAGTGTAATATGGAATTCAAAATACCAGGAAAAATATGTTCCATACCTTTTAAGATTGAATTGGACCGCTACTGTTGTTTCATACACATAGCAAACCGTAAAAACCTCTAAATCACATTTTTTTTTAATCATCCTTTTTTATAAAACACCACTGTCTTGATTCACCATTTTAAAGCTGTTACAAAACTAGCCTTAGCTCTAATTAACTTTTCTGGCAGCAGATTTCCTCAGTCTGTTAATAAATCATAATTTTTAATAAACTCATAAACTCTAGGTGCTTTTTAGATAAGGAACATTTTTTTCCCACTATTTGACATAAGCATCAAAATATTGAATTTCTGAACATTTCATATTCATTCCTATTTGACCCACTTATTCTCTCCCTAGTACACAATTCACCTATTTTCAATTTCATTGAACTGGACTTTTAGAATAAATAGAAATTATGAAGTGCTAAACAGAAATACAGGCAAGAATGCCAATTCCATGATACCATAAGAAAATAAAAGTATTTTATAATAAATATTATCAGGTTGCATAAGCTGATATTGTCAATTCATACAAAAGTATGCATTATAGGTGTTTCTTCCAAGTGCAGGATGCATGCATACTCAATTTTATTTAAAATTGAGTCTTACAAGCCAAAAGAGAGGTATGCTTCTAGTAACAACACAGACAACTACCAGGCTGACATATCCAGGAGTCTGAACTTGGATTATTTATTAAAAAAAAAGCATTACAGACTTTGATGAAAAACATTTCAGTGGAGCTTGTGAAGTGAAAGTACAACTCTGGCAAAGCTATCAAAGTGCCAGGTAAAAACTGAATCTGGTGCACAGAATAATATTTGACTTTAAAAAAATGAGAAAGGGACATAGAGGTGCATTGCAAGGGATAAATGTGGATGGGAGATGAGGCAGATGGGAGGGAATGACATACAGTCACTAAAAGGAAGACAGAAGACTCCAACAAACACCACAGCTGAAAGGGAAAGCAAACAAAAAAAATCATAAATGAAAGACATCAGAAAAAAAAAATCAGGTACAAGAAATCAGATAACCCTGGTAAGTAATTCTCATACTACTCATAAAAAAAAATAAATTCTAAGAAATTATAGGCATACTGCTTCAACAAAAGAAGAAGGTTTGAGTGAAGCCCCTGAAGTGACAGGAAAGCTTTTTTAAAAACGGAACTCAAATTCAGGCAAAAAGTAAAAAAAAAAAAGAAAAAAAAGAAAAAAAAGGCAAAAAACAAAAAATAAAAATGAAAAAAACAAAAACAAATCAAAACAAAGAAACCAAAACCAAACAACAGGTAACTGAAAGGAACCTGACTGAAGTAAGACCAATTAGTCACAGGATGCTCAGACAAGCTCTAGAGTACATTGCATCATAAACAACTCAGGAATATTTCAGGGTTGCCCTCTTCAAAAGGAATTTCAGCACTTCAGCTGAAATTCACCTATGCCAATTTCAGATGTAAGCCCCAGAAATTACATGAAAAATCACTGAATTTGCTGCATTTAAACCAACTCTTATTTGGATATACCGATAAAGTCTTCAGCTACTTTTGTAACCCCCACAGAATGAAAAGTAAAATTCATCTTTTTCTCATTTTTGCTTTGTGCTATGTTTATGAAAAACAAAATCAAATCTAGAAAAAAAGCAATCTAGCAAATGTAGATTGGTATTTTTAGGATTCCTTACAATTAAACTGGGAAGGCTTGATCAATGTTGAAACATTTTTGACCTCTTTTACAACACATTACCATCCCTGAGAAAAAGGTATACTTGGGGTAATTACACAATAGTGATAGTATAAGGGTTAAAAATGATTTCGGGTTGTAATAGGTTGTGGGAACAGTAGGTAAACCTTAGGTGTTATCTTTGTTAGGTAGAAGTGTGGTCACGAGAACTGCACCTGTTCTCATGTGGGGGTTTTTGCAATAATTGCCCTTAACAAGATGATTGTTTAATAAAAACAAGTAAGAACGATAATCCAATTATAACAATCATGAGAAATGTTTGTAAGAACGATAATTCAATTATAACAATTATGAGAAACGTTTGGGGGTAGTTGGATGAAGGGGGGCTGCGGCTTATGCCTGGGTGGAAACAATATATGTAATAGAAATGGTAAAGTCATGCTCAAGTTCAATAGAACAATACTGAATCAACAATTAACTGCTGACGGTTATGTAAGGGACAGTATAAAGCTGTATCCATTGCAGATCCATGTCGGAATTGATTTGGGTATGGTACCCCGATTCCCAGAGCTCTTCAAATAAAAGCACCTGCATATAATCATTCCGTGATTATGTGTTTCTACGCTAACAATAGGAGCCAATCAAAGGTACTACACTGTTTTAATAAGATTATTCCCTTCTGCAATTCTTGTCCTTGGTTGTGCTCCTATTAGCCTACAGTTATCCACAGCCCACAGGTGGCCAACCTGACATATTCTTTTTCCTTTTTTTAATGCCAACAGATCAAAAAGTATGCTAATCAAGTTCAGCTGAGCCACAAAACAAGCAGCCTAAAAAGGTCTCCACTCATTAATCTGATCACAATACAATAGGAAATTAATAAATGCCTTTGAAATTTACTGCAGCAGAAATAAGCAATAATGAAGTCACAAAATCTTTAATTCACCAACAGCTCTGGCACCACTATTACCAATAACAATTGGTAATAAGGACCAAAGAAACAGCAGCATGAGAAATTACTGCATATTCTGTAACTGCCAAACACAGAATAAAAATAATAGCTTGATATTTCTAATTCCAGCCAATAGAAGACACAGAATCTAGTGAGCAAACTACAATCTTTTAAAGCAACACTACCAGAATCACATTAAGATTCTAAAAGGCACCAAACTTCCAATCTAATGCTTGATAATTTTTCCACTTAATTTACCTTTTCTACTTAAAATGTGGTAAAGATTACATATATTGCAGTTGATCAATTTCAAATAAATCACATCTTAATCTGTGCTTGGTAAATTCTGCTTGTATCAAGTACACAATTTCAAGACACCCTCTTAACATTCCTCAAATCATCCTGAGAATCTCCTATTGAAAATATATGAAAATCTTAAAAGACATTTGTGTCTATCAAGCAAAAAGGGTAATTGTGGAACAGAAGAGATTTTCAGTTTTTACACTCTTGCTTTTCAAGCCCCTAGCCCTATTAAAACTTCTTAGCCTCTTCAGAAGAGCTGACATGCTACTGCATAAATACCTCTGCTTCTACAGTGGCAGGAAAATCAGCATAACCACTTAATGCTGAAATAAATTTCCAGTTTATAAAATAACTTTTTGCTGTTGCAAAAATAGGCACTTATTGTTAAAATATTCTGCATTCTGCTGTAAAACCATTCAGAAATTATCTTCTCTTAATGTGTTCAAGCATAAAACTCAAAACAAAAATTTGTTCTATGGTCTTGTGGCTCTGCTGACCAGTGAAATACAACCAACTCCAACACTGGGGCAGGAGGCCACTTGTACCTTCTTGTTTAAAAACTTAACTCACCTTCTGGCTTTCCAAGTACTGTGCTTTTTGCTCTCTCAGTGTGAATACACATTTCCCCAGGCTGGATAAGAAAGCATAAATCAAGTAACAAAAAATATAGTCATGGCAACAGAGTCCTTCTTACCATTCACATTTGCTACAGGGCTGACAAAGCCCTGGAGAAGGGTCAGACACCTGACTGACACCAGGTCCCTCTTACCTTCTCAGCTGCCTGTATACCTGCACTTACAGAAACAAAAACAGATTTGCATGTCTACGCTTATGTACTCCCTATTTATATAAAAATCACCGAATGTTGGGAACAAACATTTACATTACATTCACAGTAAGGAGATAAATCTTTGCCAAATACTTCTAGGAATTTTTTGAAGAAATGCAACCCATTTTAGCCTCAAACATTTTATCAGTTTTTTCAGCATTAAAATTAGCTTACAAAAGCCTCATTCCAGTTAAGGCAATTATGTCCCCAGGTCTGGATGACACTTTGGAAAACCTAGCAAGCAATTACTGGGTCAACACAAAGAAACAACAGGATTGCCAAGGCACCACATTTTTTGAAAAGTAATAAATGAAAAGTTACAAGAAAGAAAATTCAGTTCCATAGGCCAAAAATCTTTAAGGGATAAGTAATTTCTAATTCCTTCAGCTATACTGCAACACACTGAACAATTTACCCACTCTTTATCAACAGCTGAAGACAAGCCCTTTAAAAAACTTCGTTCCTCTCTCCCTTGCTTCCCTTCTAGGCAAACCCCTCTCTTCCCTAGCCTCAGACTGGAGCCCTGCCACTTACAAAGTCCTTCTACAGAAATCTAAAATTTCACCAATGTAATCACTTTTCACACATGCTCTATTAGATTATATATCTCTATATATAGATATATAGATATATAGAGATATACATATCTGCAAAATACTGACTACTACTACCAAAACATCTTTCTCCGCAAATGCTGACAGTGCAGACACTCTAGGGATAGCCATAAAGACTACAGCACATAGCATCTTCAGAACGCAACCTTTGACTGTGATTAAGAACTGGAAGACCAGATTACAAAATGTTACTATTTCTAGCAGTTTCTGCCTCATCTCAGAACCAAATTTTATTTCCAGCTAATTGTGCTTTTCTGACATTTCTGACCTCACATTTACCATGTCTCCTTAATATCTGTGGTGGTTTGATCCTGGATAGGTGCCACGTGCCCACCAAAGCCTCTAGCACTTCCCTCCTCAGCTGAACAGGGGGAGAAAATATAATGAAAAGCTCATGGATGGGATGAGACAAGGACAGGAGAGATTACTCACTAACTAGAAGGCAAAGACCCAACTTAGGGAAACTGGTTTAATTTATTACTAATCAGAGTAGCATAACAAGAATGAAACTCAAATCCTAGAAACAACTTCCCCCACCCCTCCTTTCTTCCCAGGCTCAATGTCACGCCCAGTTCTCTACCTACTCTTCCGCAGCAGTGCTGTCAGTTCATCACACACTGTCTCTGCTGCTCCTTTCTCCCCAAGAGGAGGACTCCTCACAGTCTTCTCCTGATCCAGTGTCCCTTCCCACAGGAGACAGACCTCCATGGACTTCTTCAGCATCAACTCCTTCCCGACTACAGTTTCTTGTGAACCACACCAGTGTGGGTTCGTTCCATGGGGTCACAAGTCCTGCCAACAAACCAGCTCCCATGCAGGTACCTTGCCCAGGTCCACAGGATCTGCCAGGAGTCTACTCCAGCCATGCTTCCCACAGGATCACAGCATCCTTTGGGCATCCACCTATTCAGGTGTGGGGTTCTGCAAGAGCTGCAGATGGAGCTCTGCTCCACCCCAGATCTCCATGGTCTTCACCATGAGCAGCAGGGAAATCACAGCAGTGCTTCTACCATTGCTCAGCCTTGGCCTGTGGCAGATTCTTCTTGGAGCATTCCTGCATGTTAAGGGAGCTGGTTGATGCTACTGCAAAGGCAGTTTTGATGATCTCCAGGTAAAAAGAGAGGTTGTTAAGTCTAAAAGAAAGCAAATGTCACACTCCTCTGCAAAAAGGTCCACGAAAGCACAGTCAACCTTACTTCAGTCCCTGGGAAGACAGCAGAGAAAATCATCATGGAAACTATTTCTGAACAAACAAAAGAAAAAAGGGTATTGAGAGTAGCCAGATGGATCTACAAAGGGAAAAGCACGTTTGATCAACTTGATGGCCCTCTATAGCGAGGTGACTGCCTTGCTGGATGAGGGGAAAGCAGTAGATATTGTTCACCTCAGCCCTGGTAATTCTTCTGACAGTGTCTCACCCTCCTAGACAAGCTGATAAAGTAACACCTGGATACACCGACAGTGAAAAGAATTGGCTCAACAGCCAGGTGCTGAGGGCATGACCAGAGGGACAAAGACCAGTTGGAGGCAAACTGCTAGTGGAGTACTCCAGACATTGATACTGGAGCTAACGCCAATTAACCATCATTGACCTGTAAGCTGGGACAGAGCATTTAGCAAGCTCACAGCTGACAGGAGTGGCCAGAACATGGCAGTGTGGCCATACAAAGGTGTGACTGATGATAAAGGAACCCCTTCAAGAAAAGGGTCAGAAAAAAATGTAGGAAGTCACCCTGGCAATCACAAAGGAAGCTGGACTTACTTCAACACAAAGGGGATTGGAGAGTGGCCTTCGCTTTAAACTGCTCTGTGGATCAATTGTTTGTGTAAATGGCCCTCAATAAGAAAATCAATAGAGACTATTATCTTCCTGAGCCAGCCACACCAGCATGGAAGAAGCCTCAGCGGAGTACAAAAGCAGAACAAACACAAAATGAACTTCAAAAAGAGAAATGGGTTTGAGCTGGGTTCAGCCCAGGCATCTCTATCTGGTAACTGAGGATGGACAGTGTATATCTAGAAGAACCTTATCTGGGAATACTGGCCTCTGGCAGGACAGACCTTTACAGGCGGAGAAATGAGCTGGAAGGTAGCTCATGAGGTTTCAACAATACACCCTTTGGAACCAAGTAGCTAGCTGGAAAATAGCTCTGTAGAGAAGGAACTTGCAGAGAGGCTAATCATGTGCCAGCAAACTGTCCTTGCCCTCGAAACAAAGGCCACCAACAGCAAACAGGGCTGCATTTAACGCCACTGCCTGGATATCAAGAGAGGTGATCTTTCCTCTCTACTCAGCACAACTAAGGACAGGTCTGAAGTTTCGGGTCCAGATCTGGGCTTCCCAGAACATAACAAACTTACTAGAGTATGTCCAGCACACAGCTAAAGATGACTACAGGACTGGAGCATTTTCTGTGTAAGAGGCTGAGAACTTTGACTCTTTGTCATGGAAAAGAGAAGGCTAACGAGGATGTTATCCCTGTGTATAAATGACTAATAGGAGGGAATGAAGATGATGCCAGGCTCGTCTCATCAGCACCCATCATCAGAGAAAGAGGCAAAACACATGAGTAAACTATGAAACTCCATCTGAACACAGGAAAACACTTTTTTACCGGTCAAACACTGGAAGAAATTCCTAGAGTGGTTGTGTAGTCTCCATCCTAGGAGATACTCAAAACCCAGCTGGACACAGTCCTGGGCAACTGGATCTAGCTGATCCTGCTTCAGCAGAGGTCTGAACCCAAGATGATCTCAAGAGGTCCCTGCGAACCTCACCCTTTCTTTACGCCAGATTCTGTGATGCAAGCAACAGTGACACAACAGAGTGACCAGGCTACAGCCCCAGCTGAGTATGTCAGACTGTGAGGGTGGTCACTGACAATTATGTCCTTATAGGAAGCAGATATTCATCTTCACACAGCAAACACAAAAACATGTTAACCAGAAAAAAAAAATCCCCAAATACAAGTAATAAAAGGCTATCAGGCTATTTTCTTGCAACAGTTATTGGTAAAAGACTTAATGCATGCTTACTTTCTGTGATGGCTACTTAAAATTTAAAAATTCATGTTTGCATCTAAATACCATAGCAGTGTGCTATAAAGCAACTTAGTGTGCGGAAGAAAGCCCACATTGCTTCTTCAGACTCAGCTTTTATATGACATAACATAATTATTAACAAATACATGGCACTTACATAGGAGCATTACATTTTTCCTCAAAATATGAAGCAGCACCATGTCACCACTTGATTATCGAGTCATCAATGCTATCAAGTGCCCCAACAGCACTCAAATTCAGTAGAGCATCTCTAATATTTTGGATATAGGCAAACGGAGTATTTATACCAAAGCATTAATGTTACTCCTCCCCTTCCCCCAACCCTTGAAATACACATGCAGCATAGCAGCATATACCATAGCAGAACTGAGAAAACACCAAATGTTGTTTTCTAACTTTACAACATAAACCTGTCCTGCAAATATAGGGGACTGTTACCAGTGGGTATTCGAGATGCCCTACAAGGGACTAGCAAAGTCCAGAGATTATAAATAATACTCACAGTTTAAAATCTTAATTTCTCCTGAAAATATTTCCCAGAAGTTCTCCTATAACACTGAAGTTTTCCACGTGTACAGTCAAGATTTGTGGCAAGAACTGTGTATTCATGGCTCTTGTACTACCAAAAGGCTTCTTCCCTAACAGAAAAAACATGTATCTAGAAAACAATGAAATCTGACACACAGAAGGACACAATTTCAAAATGTTAAATTGCTGTTAGTGTCACATCACAAAATTAAATTACTACAGTTGTGGGGCTTGCTCCTTTTGGTTTTCAAGCTAACAGCAACTTGGAAACCATATCGAATTATTCTCCTATTTAAATGTTTGGGTGCGGGGCCTTAATTTCTGAAAGCAAGGAGGATACTTATTAAATAGAATATGAAAGCCTTAAGAAGTTATCAATTGAAAGTTTATCACCACAAACCTTTTGGTTTTGGCAGACAGACTATGCATTAAATTCTCTTCTCAAGAATAAAATAGTAAATTGCTCACACTTCATTTGCATCCCCTGCTTGGCATTGCAAACATCAACCATAAGCAGGGTCATTTTACACTTTTTTTTTTTTAAATTGGCACTTAAACACACAAAAACCTTCAAAATGTAAAATTGTATTACATTATTTCATTTCAATTCTCCACCATAAGCTATTGCAAATGCTAATACTTTCCCCACCACCACCACAGGCAGTAGAACGTCTCGAACACAAAACACTTAGAAACATCCTGTTCCTCCAGGACACTCAAGTGATACTCACATTATCCAAAATGAAAATTTATCTACCTTACTCCCACATTTCTATCTCATGTCTTGACTGACTGAGCACTTATTAGCAAGCTGTCTTGCCATACCTACAAAAAAAGTCAGAACCTGAAGTCAGCTCCCCTGAGGAATCACCAGATGATGCTAAAGAGAGACTATTCTTCCATGCTTTGGTACTGAATTCAGACCTAAATCTCACATTCATTAAGGTACCTTACAAAATCTAGAGTTCAGAAAATTGAGGAAGTCAATTAAACATGACACTTTTAAGAATAATATTGCTTCCCATGAGGTACCCTAAGTTACAATCCTGCCCACTTCAACTCCAAGTCATGCCATAGAATGTCATGATCAATGAAAAGCATAATTTAGCTATAATCCTGAAGAACAGCCTGAAGGGGATACACTGCAAAAATACACTGAATGTAAAATTTAGTCTTGCACTGTCATCACAAAAAAAAAAAAGCAGCCACTTTCCTTTTTTCTTAAGAAGTAGCTTTGTAGACTTTTCATCCTCCTTGGTTTCTCTGCCCCTGCATTTCTTTCAATGTCTGTGCTCATTGTTCCCATGCTTCTCACAAGGAGATATAATTCATCCACAGCTCTCTGGGAATCTGTTGTTTTAATACTCCACATGGTAATGAGGAGCTGAAGAAATACTTCGCATCACGTTTACTAAGAAAGAAGACAGAGATACCTTTTCTAGAAACCATTTTCGTATGTGACCCATTAGAGTCATAAAATTGAAGGAAATAAAGCACATATTGTGAAACACACTAATAAGATAAACAGCAATAATGTGCATTTTAAAATAACTCAACAATAAAATGCTCAGTAAGGAATGACATTGTGTTAACTCTCACTCAGCCAATTCCTTGGTATCGGTCAAGTCTAGAAAAGTCAAGCAGCAAACAACTATTAAAAAAAAAATTCAACAAACAAGATTGCTCATGTGAACAGAAACTACAAATAATAACAAGGTGAGTAGACCCTTAGAAGAATGCAAGAAAATTCATTCTCTGTATGTAAAGAATTGGCATGGTTTTAGCAAAAGAAAACCCTAATTTTCAGAACTATTTAAGATCTCTGAAAGAGTCAATAAATAGAGGGGTGATGGTGCTCTAGCTGACAAAAATCCAACTTTGGCTTTCCAAGAGGCTTCCCAAAATGTAACTAGGAAACTAAGCAGCCATAGAATGAGAAAGAGTCCTTATAAATATAAACAGAAACACATCACCCAGGGGATAAATCTCTGGCTGGCTTGCTCATACCTCAAATACTATGTGCAAGGCAGGAAGGTGGAAGCCACAGCCAAAATAAACAAAAAGGTAATTCCTCCCCACTGTGGTTTGCAGGCCTGTCACCACAGGCTAGCCAGATGTTGCTGATACAAGGAATTTACGTGGGTTCAAGGGGAACTGGGGAAATTCACACCCAAAAAAAGCCCCTGTATTTGCTGGGGGATATTAGATACCGAGCCACATCCAGCTCAAGAAGTTCTTTTGAGCTATAAGTCATTAGAGAAAAAGAGGGCAGCAAAAGGTAGGTGTTACTCGCCTGCTTGGTTTTCATCTTTGAGCATCAACTATTGCCTGTGACTACTTTCCCTAACAGTGAACACTTACAAATATTATGACTTGAATGATACATGTTTTTCACTACAACTTTCACACAGGAAACTCACCAGCAATAAGCTTCTGACCTCTGACACTTCAAAGAGACAACAACTGTTAGCAAAATTAGAAGCCTTCCCAGTCATTTTACCAATGACCAGGAATAGATGAATCAGTATGGGTGCTGAGAAGCTTTTTTCCTTGGCAGTTAGAAATACAAGCATTTCAATTCAGGAACATGTGACAGCCTACACTCGCTTTACTAAAAGAACATACATACAAAAGCATAGAATCAGGTTACGAGGTATTTCTGTAATACCACAAGTCACCGCCTGCTTTAGAGATACCTGAGTTGACAAGTTGTATCAACCAGTGCTTGACTAGATTTCAAAATTAGCTGTGAAGTTGTTAGGTAAGACTAGTAACTCCTTTTCATTTGATGAAGCATCAAAGATTGCCCAGCCATACTAAAACCTTATGTGCCTCATGTCGTGGCACTGAGGGGACACTTCTTCCCCTTTACACTTCACCTTTGCTTTTCAAAGGTGAGCAGGCAGAGAAAAGAGTAGCACCATCTCTGTGTTGAACCATTTACCCATTCCTTGGACAACACAGTTAATTCATGTGATGTTATTGCTACACATGTGTGCATGCCTTCAGGACAAGATGCCTTCAGGACATGATCCCTTCAGGACAAGAGGCAACGGGCAGAAACTGATGCACACGAAGTTCCACCTGAACATGAGGAAGAACATCTCGACTGTGCCTGGAACAGATCGCCCAGAGTGGTTGTGGAGTCCCCGTCACTGGGGATATCCAAGAACCTCCTGGATGCAATCCTCGGCCGTGCGCTTTGGGATGGCCCCGCTTAAACCAGAGGGCCCGTGAGGTCCCTGCCAGCCTGCCCCGCTCCTCGCTGTTCGATGCCGCAGGCGCTGGAGGGCGCAGGCTGGCAGGGACCTCACGGGC